>CP139506.1:278936774-279087032 GCA_021014915.2 Artemisia tridentata subsp. tridentata
AGCGTGTGTTTGTTTTCTACTTGATTTGTTGTAATAGGATTTTTAGCACGTGTTGGGATGTTGTTTTCCGGATTGATTGTCCCTACCTAAGACCACAAGGTGTGGTTGTCGCCGTTGCTCGCCGAGGCTGAGGTGGCAACCTCGCCGTGGGTCGTCGTGACACCGGCGGGGTTCGCCGTGGCTCGCCGGTAACCAGAAATCGTGCAGACGATGAGTGTTCTCTTCTGACAAATTCTTGGTTTGTGTGATCGAATTTATTCCCAAACGGTAATATTACCGTTTAAATAATACTTACTTTTTTTTTTAAAGCTAACACTATATTTGCAATCTATATATACCAACACCATCTTATTCTTCCACTGCTACACTGATGGATCGTGTTTTGGTTAACTTATTGTGAATCGGGAGGCCTTGGATGATGAAAGAACATCATCTTCATGGTTAGAGTTAGAGAGAGAAAGTGTAGAGTGAGAGAGAGGAAACTATGTGTTTTATTGATAATGAAAGGAAGGTGAAAATTACACACACAAGCTCCAACCCTCCTAGTGAAGTCTAGGAGGGGTATATATAGGGCCAAAACACATGACTTTACAATAACGACACTTTTAGTCCATGTGTTTGTGGCAAATAGGATAACTAATGTAATCACAAATATGTTGTCACATTTTGGTGCGAGAAGCATACCCAACAATCTTCCCGTGAAAAAACCAAACTTTGATATAATAATTTGCCACCTAATACTGTTGTTAACTCGATACAGCCAAAATACACATACGCTTGCTAAAAATAAACTTCAGCCCAAATTCAAACGGAAGTCAAAGCCCAACACACGAATAACCCTGGCACAAAACAAGCAACAACTTGATCCAACTTAAAAACAGTTATAATAACCCTAATAAACTCTCATATAATCAACCCTAATCTCACACATCACAGAAATACTCCGCCCCCATTCTCTCTAGCAGTCACCCTCCTCAATCATAATAGATCTAAGAAAAAAAATCTCATCTCATCTCAACATAAAAAATCCGCCTCTTTCCTCTTCTCAAAAAAATCCGTCTCTCATCTATTATTACTCCAAACTCACTCAGCCACCAAATCCAGTCGCTTAATTGCTCCTCACTAACACAACGACACCCTTTTAGCAATCAAACACATCTTCAACTCCATACAAACGAAACCTCTTGTACGACTGAAGTATATCATACATGAGTTAAGACTTTTCAGCTTTAAGATCATATACAATGTTACGGGTAGGTTCCTACACCATTGTTTTTTACGTTTTGATAGTGTCTAAGAACGAACCAAGACAAGAGGATAACATAATTGTTATTTTACTTGTCTTTTGAGTCGGATATGTAATGAAGCTTAGCTTCAACAAGAGTCTATGATGAGTTGTCTTTCGTGTGTTAGATCTTTATAAAGGTCCCGTAGGTTATTGAAGAACACGAAAGTCAAACTGAGACTTCAAATGGTTATTAAAAGTTTCCGTATGAGTCTTGTTTTAGAGGTATATTAAGAGTGGGAGTTGTTGTAAATATGTGACGATGGGATTAGGATTTGTTATTAGATATTGTTGATAATAGTACACTGGAGTCTGTTGGGTCGTCTGCTTCATCTTTCTTTATCTTTAAGTTTGACTGTTGACCAGTTTGCTGTTGACCGTTGACCCGATAACCATTTGCGATGACTTGTCTTGTCACAACTGCGATCAGTTGTCTTGTCACAACTGCGATAAGTTGTCTTGTCACAACTGCGATAAGTGGACTTGTTACAACTGCGATAAGTGGTCTTGTCACAACTGCGATAAAACGCAATAGCGATAAAATTATCGAATTTCTTGTACAAGAAATAGAACTCAGATAGAAGAGGGTTTATGTAACACCCCAACCCGGCAAGGGTAAAGATGTCACGTTAATGGTTTCATATCAGATCAAACAAAGCATACTTCAATAGTAATACAATAAATTTCAAAGGTTACAATTGAAATACTAACATTACAAGGTTAAGAATGAAACAAAACTAATTACTAAGTCTGCAAATGCAATCCTTCTAATGACTTCTACTTCAGAATAACTATCAAGGTCTTCTAAGTCCAAAAGTCTCTTCACTCATACCCAAACCCGTCGTCCTGTTTATAACCTGCCGCATACGAAAAGAAAACGTGCGGCTGAGCTTAAAAAGCCCAATGAACAGATATAACGATAATAAACAGAAATAGAGAATAGTGCAGAATAACAGAAACAAAGGTCAAACATATGTAATATGGTTCAAGGGATAAGTCAAAGAATAAGTATAAGGGAAAGAGAAAGGGATAGTAATCCACCACGAGCCCAGAAACAGATCATATCATATCGTAACCATAAATCTTCATAATCATATAGAGGGGAGACCTCTCAGATAATCAGATAATATGAGGGGTGTCCTCATTCTTCAAATGGAGTAGCTAGCTCCCAGATATATGTGAAAGGCATGTATTGCACACAGTACCAGTCACCAGAACAGAAATCATATCATATATGGTTAAATCCACTAAACAGAACAGATCTAGGATGCATCCATACGCCCCTACCCAATCACATGCAGACCAAATCAAAGGGATTGTGTAACCAAATCACTAGGGCTACACACTAGTCATGCCAGTGGTGCATCACAGACACGGCCATGTTACCTTCATGGCTAGGGTCACAAATTTTGGCTCGGGTATCAAACTAAGAGTCAGATATCATATCAAATCAAAGTGTCATAATCAAAGGTTCATAACAGATGGTCCATAACAGATGGTTCATAACAGATATATCAGATGTAATGCCAAAGATCCAAATCAGAGTTTAACAGATCAAAGTATACAAAGCAAAGGATCATATCCGGGGTTCACAACAAAGGGAAACATAGCAATGGCTTTGGGAAAACTTAACAAATCAGAATCAGAATCATATCAATGAGATAGGACACCCTTACTGAAAAAGGGCAGAGTATCTGTACCTTATACCGCAAGTGAAAATACACCTAGAAATACCAAGATCGGAAACAAACTCCATCTTCAGCGAATCTACACGAACAAATGGTCGTCTTACAATTAATATCTTATTTAAATCAGATTTCTCATTTTAGTCGGCTTTCCATTTTAAGTAATCTTCTATTTTAGGCAGGTCTCCCGTATTAGTAAGTTTTTCTTGAATTAGCGGTATTAGTCATTTGTCTTTAATGTTACCATTTAGTCCCGTTAAATTCGTTAGAATGAAAATATACATGAGTTAAGGTTTATTATGATAATGTATGTAAGTTATGGTTTTAATGTGTCTAAATAATAAAGTGTAGGGTTTAATGTGAAATTTAATGGAAAAAAATATAAGCTACTACACTTAGGTTGACTGTCTACTCTTCCAACAGTCAAAGACACCACCCTACTGTCCTATGACTTTTAATTCGAATAGGACACAAATAAGAAAACCAGAAGAAGAATAATATAATTATGCATACTATACTTTACCTAGGCTTCTTTTATTTTACTCAGTTGGAAGTGGAATTCTTTAAATATTGCCCTATGACTTAATTCGTAGGTAGGACCAGAAGGAAAGTATATCCATGCATACTATATCCACACATAACGTAAACGAAATGCATATAAAACAGCCTTTCAAGACCACCATACTCACACTACACTGTTAATTAGAATGTTTCAAAGCCATGCCCATCGTGTAAAATACACGACATCACCACAATTTATAATTTTCGACACAACCTACACAACTCATCTTTGAACCATATTCGACCCACACACTTTCTATTTCCCGTGTAACTCGACCTATTAACAGTCACATTTACACACCCACACACCCACAATACCCATATTACTTGCATGAACTCGACTCATCTACAGCCCTTTTACACACGCCAAAACATGCTTAAACTCACCTATGTTTCCCAGCCTAAACTCGACTCACACACAGCCCTCCTAATGACTCATTAACACAGCCACACGACACCACTTGTGACCACATAAAATCACGATTTCCCACCCTAGTCGACACCCCCTTTATAATACAGCATGGTTTCGAAACAAATGACAGACAAACATGTATTTCCTTCTTTTATTTCCTACTCGAATGGGTCAGTTTCATCAGCTTTTAGTCGTGCGTTTTGTGGTCACAAACATGCGCATAATAGGGTCGAAAACATGATGCATTAAGTTCACATATTAGGGTTTTAGAGTGCATCGGTTTTATTAGGTCGAATAAAAGCTGAAACATGGACATCAAAACAGTCTCTAAACAGGACACAAAAAGATTTGGCATAGGCGTATAGGTCTTGTTATTTCATGTGACTCTTTTAACAAGTTTTATATGATACGAATTGTAACAAAATCATTAGATCAGCTATATGTTAATCGTTTAGGTTTTAGTGTTTTAGATATTCAAATCAGTAACATACGTGTGTCGAATAGATTGGAAGAAAGACAAGGGTGATGTTGGTGGTACCTGCTGCTGTACGAGAAAAAGAAAAGAACGAGGCAACGATCACAACCCCACGAGTTTCACTAATGAGCACCAAAACCCAAACCCTTCGAACCCAATCTCCACACACGATTCACACCAAGGTCTTGGACACTCCGAAGTTGATCACCACCTTGCTACCACGATCACCACAGTACACTCACCACATGGCTATCACCTTCGTAACTTCTTTTCTCTCCTGGAGTTTTATGAACAGCCGCCACCTATGTTATTTAGGGTTTGTGAGTATATGGAAGAGGTGGTATTCTGTTGTTAAATGAGGAAATAAATAAGGGAGTGCCAATTATGGGGAGTGATATTGGACCGAGATTTATGGGAATGTAGGATGACTATTCAACTTTCCATTGTATTTAGCCACTTTTTAAATTGAATATGGTGTGTACAGTTTAAAAAAATTCGGTTTATGTATATACTTAAAACGTGTGATGTATAATATAGATGTAAGTTTGTGTTGTTTTTCATTTGTAGCTTAGGTTTATGATTTATCATACTTGTGGTTTAGTATTTTCACATTGTAGCTTGACTTATGACATAAACATTTAAGTTAACCAAATGTTCAAAAATTCTATGAAATATTCGTATTCAAAGGCATTTTGGTCTTTTTACATGTTTTAGATTTTGGGGTTTTACAACTCTTCCCCTCTAACAGAAAATTTTCGTCCTCGAAATTTGAAGTCGCAAGGTCAAACAAAGTTATAGCAAATCGCAAAAGATCGTCACAAACATCCTCGCGCCCGGGGAGGTTCTTCAAAGGATTTTCAAACCAAAATGGTTTCTCATGACGAAATCAGAAACAAGAGGGTTCAGATTCTTCAGAGGAAGACAATTTGGGTTGATTCGGATCAAGAAAGCCATACAATATAAAATGGATGATAGGTGAATCTTCTGGGAAAAAAACTTACATGGAATATGAACAGAATTTCAAATCAGATTAACTGTATCATCAGTAGAGAGTTCTACAAAGAGTTTAAGATATATGACTGAGGTCAAAAAAATAAAATACGAGAGTTCGAACTCATCCAGATATTTAATGAACGGAAATAGAGTATACGCATGGGCAGAATGAACCTAACGTCTCACTAATCACGGATCTAATGGAGGTCGGATTCTAAACTTCTTAGGTACTCCCAAAGATATCCTATGGCCACAATGAGTGCACGTTATATGGGGTAAGTATTATCACGTTAATAATACCAGCACCACATAAACATGCCTTCATGATGATCATACTTTATCTCGAGTCGTAAGCAAAACAATCTATCTTCATCCACCTAGTACTTCTACAGTCTCAGAGGTCAACAAAACAAATGTCCTAATCAAGAGGGAAAGCCAACTACTCGCCATGGAGATTCTCAAAATGCCCAGGAGGCATCGAAATGATTAACAAATATCAGAGGTCAGAGTCGGAATCTGAAGGTAAGGATTAAATAGTGTCAGGAATTACTATGCAATTCTTAATGCTTTCAAGATTCATTTAGGTTTCAAAACTTAGGTGGTGCAAGGCATAAGCTTTCAATTTCCAAGAGGGATCTCAAGAGGCTTAAACCAAGAGTAGGGTACGAATCAGAGTGATGCGGAAGCAATGATACCTAAACAAATGCCTCATAGTCTACCCATTCCTCACCGGTCAGAACTTAAGCTCCTATAGGGAAATCCTAAAGCAAATTTTCAAAGGTTGTCTTACGAGCGCCTACAGGGAAAGCTTAGTGGTCCTAACTTACACAGGTCAAGGGTAAATGTATTACGAAATCGCAGCCTGTCGCTCTGATACCATAATTGTAACACCCCAACCCGGCAAGGGTAAAGATGTCACGTTAATGGTTTCATATCAGATCAAACAAAGCATACTTCAATAGTAATACAATAAATTTCAAAGGTTACAATTGAAATACTAACATTACAAGGTTAAGAATGAAACAAAACTAATTACTAAGTCTGCAAATGCAATCCTTCTAATGACTTCTACTTCAGAATAACTATCAAGGTCTTCTAAGTCCAAAAGTATCTTCACTCATACCCAAACCCGTCGTCCTGCTTATAACCTGCCGCACACGAAAAGAAAACGTGCGGCTGAGCTTAAAAAGCCCAGTGAACAGATATAACGATAATAAACAGAAATAGAGAATAGTGCAGAATAACAGAAACAAAGGTCAAACATATGTAATATGGTTCAAGGGATAAGTCAAAGAATAAGTATAAGGGAAAGAGAAAGGGATAGTAATCCACCACGAGCCCAGAAACAGATCATATCATATCGTAACCATAAATCTTCATAATCATATAGAGGGGAGACCTCTCAGATAATCAGATAATATGAGGGGTGTCCTCATTCTTCAAATGGAGTAGCTAGCTCCCAGATATATGTGAAAGGCATGTATTGCACACAGTACCAGTCACCAGAACAGAAATCATATCATATATGGTTAAATCCACTAAACAGAACAGATCTAGGATGCATCCATACGCCCCTACCCAATCACATGCAGACCAAATCAAAGGGATTGTGTAACCAAATCACTAGGGCTACACACTAGTCATGCCAGTGGTGCATCACAGACACGGCCATGTTACCTTCATGGCTAGGGTCACAAATTTTGGCTCGGGTATCAAACTAAGAGTCAGATATCATATCAAATCAAAGTGTCATAATCAAAGGTTCATAACAGATGGTCCATAACAGATGGTTCATAACAGATATATCAGATGTAATGCCAAAGATCCAAATCAGAGTTTAACAGATCAAAGTATACAAAGCAAAGGATCATATCCGGGGTTCACAACAAAGGGAAACATAGCAATGGCTTTGGGAAAACTTAACAAATCAGAATCAGAATCATATCAATGAGATAGGACACCCTTACTGAAAAAGGGCAGAGTATCTGTACCTTATACCGCAAGTGAAAATACACCTAGAAATACCAAGATCGGAAACAAACTCCATCTTCAGCGAATCTACACGAACAAATGGTCATCTTACAATTAATATCTTATTTAAATCAGATTTCTCATTTTAGTCGGCTTTCCATTTTAAGTAATCTTCAATTTTAGGCAGGTCTCCCGTATTAGTAAGTTTTTCTTGAATTAGCGGTATTAGTCATTTGTCTTTAATGTTACCATTTAGTCCCGTTAAATTCGTTAGAATGACAATATACATGAGTTAAGGTTTATTATGATAATGTATGTAAGTTATGGTTTTAATGTGTCTAAATAATAAAGTGTAGGGTTTAATGTGAAATTTAATGGAAAAAAATATAAGCTACTACACTTAGGTTGACTGTCTACTCTTCCAACAGTCAAAGACACCACCCTACTGTCCTATGACTTTTAATTCGAATAGGACACAAATAAGAAAACCAGAAGAAGAATAATATAATTATGCATACTATACTTTACCTAGGCTTCTTTTATTTTACTCAGTTGGAAGTGGAATTCTTTAAATATTGCCCTATGACTTAATTCGTAGGTAGGACCAGAAGGAGAGTATATCCATGCATACTATATCCACACATAACGTAAACGAAATGCATATAAAACAGCCTTTCAAGACCACCATACTCACACTACACTGTTAATTAGAATGTTTCAAAGCCATGCCCATCGTGTAAAATACACGACATCACCACAATTTATAATTTTCGACACAACCTACACAACTCATCTTTGAACCATATTCGACCCACACACTTTCTATTTCCCGTGTAACTCGACCTATTAACAGTCACATTTACACACCCACACACCCACAATACCCATATTACTTGCATGAACTCGACTCATCTACAGCCCTTTTACACACGCCAAAACATGCTTAAACTCACCTATGTTTCCCAGCCTAAACTCGACTCACACACAGCCCTCCTAATGACTCATTAACACAGCCACACGACACCACTTGTGACCACATAAAATCACGATTTCCCACCCTAGTCGACACCCCCTTTATAATACAGCATGGTTTCGAAACAAATGACAGACAAACATGTATTTCCTTCTTTTATTTCCTGTTCGAATGGGTCAGTTTCATCAGCTTTTAGTCGTGCGTTTTGTGGTCACAAACATGCGCATAATAGGGTCAAAAACATGATGCATTAAGTTCACATATTAGGTTTTTAGAGTGCATCGGTTTTATTAGGTCGAATAAAAGCTGAAACATGGACATCAAAACAGTCTCTAAACAGGACACAAAAAGATTTGGCATAGGCGTATAGGTCTTGTTATTTCATGTGACTCTTTTAACAAGTTTTATATGATACGAATTGTAACAAAATCATTAGATCAGCTATATGTTAATCGTTTAGGTTTTAGTGTTTTAGATATTCAAATCAGTAACATACGTGTGTCGAATAGATTGGAAGAAAGACAAGGGTGATGTTGGTGGTACCTGCTGCTGTACGAGAAAAAGAAAAGAACGAGGCAACGATCACAACCCCACGAGTTTCACTAATGAGCACCAAAACCCAAACCCTTCGAACCCAATCTCCACACACGATTCACACCAAGGTCTTGGACACTCCGAAGTTGATCACCACCTTGCTACCACGATCACCACAGTACACTCACCACATGGCTATCACCTTCATAACTTCTTTTCTCTCCTGGAGTTTTATGAACAGCCGCCACCTATGTTATTTAGGGTTTGTGAGTATATGGAAGAGGTGGTATTCTGTTGTTAAATGAGGAAATAAATAAGGGAGTGCCAATTATGGGGAGTGATATTGGACCGAGATTTATGGGAATGTAGGATGACTATTCAACTTTCCATTGTATTTAGCCACTTTTTAAATTGAATATGGTGTGTACAGTTTAAAAAAATTCGGTTTATGTATATACTTAAAACGTGTGATGTATAATATAGATGTAAGTTTGTGTTGTTTTTCATTTGTAGCTTAGGTTTATGATTTATCATACTTGTGGTTTAGTATTTTCACATTGTAGCTTGACTTATGACATAAACATTTAAGTTAACCAAATGTTCAAAAATTCTATGAAATATTCGTATTCAAAGGCAATTTGGTCTTTTTACATGTTTTAGATTTTGGGGTTTTACAGTTTATCTGAATTTCTTTACAAGCAATTTCGATAAAAAAGGGTTTTGACTTTTTGACCAAGAAATCCGGCGAGATTCCGGCCAAAATTTTCCGACTATTTTTTTCGACCGCCTTTTTGCTAACCCAGATCTGACCACTTTATCCGACCAGTGACAACATAATAACCACAAATCTTCACAGGTTAATAGAAACACTCACAACATTAAAAAAATGAAGAAGATGTATCCAGACTGAATATAGACCAGATACACAAACTGTTTAGAAACTGTTGACAGTACAATATGACAAGAGAATATTGACCAATATAATCACTAGTGCAACAGATTAAAACCAGTTTAGATCAACACAAACAAATAGCATTCAAACAGTTCAGATCCACAGTGAAAATACGATTTTGACAAGAAAAATTTACACAAACAACCTATATGACTATTTTGAGCATTCTGGCTAAGTTATAACATAAACGAACCACAAATACGCAAGAATCAAACTGCTGGTGTTCGTGTTCTTCATAAACCCTTAAACTTAATAGATTCACTTGATGTGTTTCTGGGTACAATTCAAGCATGCCAACATTCAATTAAACATCAAACAACAACTTTTCAATAAACAAACTACTCAATAACACATTCACAAAGTTTTTCCCAAATCGTTGCTTAAACCCTAAAATTCAATTAGAACGATTAGTGGTTACTGGGAGTAATTAAGCATGCAATATAGGTTCATAAACAATGTATCAACATTATCGTACAATTGCTTTCAACACAAACACTCTTAATCCAAAATCCCCAATTTAACGCAAAACCCTAGAACTAAGCATCACAATTTTGATCGTTATAGCCGTTGGATCATGATTCTGTTTGAAACCATCTTTAATAATGACATGATAAACATAAGAACACTCACAGAAATCAAAGATCCTGATCGGATATGCAGAATGAATGTAAGCCGTTGATGATGGTGGGTGGGTTGTATTGAATACGGTAGGTGAAAGTGGCAGAGTAATAACTGCGATGAATTAAATTTCTAGACTTTAAATATCTACCAATTAACTTTGCAATTATTACACATATAGTCCCCTAACCTTGATAACTTTGAACATTAAGTCCTAAACCACCATCATGCAAACACTAAGTCTCATTTTTTACATTTAAGGCACACAACTTTTCTATCTTAAAATCTTATCTCCAAACTTTGTGAAGCAAAAATTTCTGAAAGTATGCAAGTACAATTTTAAAACTTTTGGAAAAATTATGTCTCCCCCTCAACACGTGTTCAAAAATAATTAGTGACATAAAAAAATGAACAAAGTGTTGGATAAGGGATTGTACTTGCATTTTTTTTTAATATATATTTACAAAGATAGTTTGAAGATCACGAATAAAGCAGGTTTTCTCCCTGAATGCTACTTCCAAGTCTCCATCGCAGAATTGTTCCACGGAGAATAAATTATGACCAAGGCCTTCAACATAATACACACGGCTTATTTCGATGTTCCCATTAATGTAATCCCCATAGCCCATAATTGCAGCGAAGTGATCATTCCCGAATCTAACCGTTCCGATAAACTTTGCAATAAAGTTTTGAAGAAGTTTGAGATTGCCGGTCATGTGTCGGGAGCACCCGCTATCAACAATCCAAAGGACGATTTGAACCACCTGCATCACAAACATTGGAAATAGGTGGAGAATTGATAACGGTTGGATCCGCCGGGTTAGTAACACAAGAGGTTAGTACTTTAGGTAACCATTTAAAATCAAAAGTGTGTTGTAACCAACGTTGCCAGGTCCAACTAGTCTCTGCCTTTTTCCTAATGTATGCACTAGGTGAAGTTGTTGTCTTAGATTTGGGCTTGTCCATTCTCTTCTTAGAAACATCTAGTGGGGGCATTCCTAAAATGGACTTTGCACTGGTTTTAAGCCTAGAGGAAGCGCCACTAGTTCATTTCTTTCTCTTAGTCAGCAAAGTTTTAGCAACACATTTTGTATGATCACCAGATAGTATGCTATGACGACAAAAAACACAAGTAGCATCAACCAAAACATCTTCATTAATATTTAAAGATTCATGATCTGTTACATCAATCCTAGAACTAGACTCAGATAAGTGCAAGTCTATTCCTGATGTTACATTCGTCTTATTCAAACTACTAACTGGAACTTCTTCAGACTTAGATAACTCCTTCCTAGGTTTCTTGACTCTATTCTTCCTCTGTTTCTTGTGAGTCTTGGAATGGCTGACCTTAGATGTGGTTTCTAGTCCTGTGGAAGTACAAGTAGCTGAATTAGTGGTTATGTCAGATGCTTGGGTATGTTCTTTGTCTACTACATACATCCCTGGGGCAATCTTATGAACGTTTGTTTTGCCTTTGTCTAAAACTCTGATTTTTTTCTTCAGATCAATAATGATGTGTTGGAACTCTTGATTTTGTGAATCTAATTTTCTGTTGAGACGAACTGTGTCATTTCTGTTCTGAAGAATTTCATCCAGTTCCTTTTCATTTTGAAGCAGTTTAAGTCTTAAGAAAACTTTTGATTCCTTTTTATGTTCAGGAACATGACTGTTTTGAAATGATAAAGATCCCATGAGATTTTGAAATTTTAGTTCAAATTCAGCACTTTGTTTTTGACACCAGTCAAGCCTTTTTTGAAGATTAAAAACTTTGTTTTCCACATCATTGTTGATCTGTCGAAGATTCTCATTCTCATATACCAGATTATCAATCTCCATACGCAACATCTTACTATCCACAGCATGATCATGTACAAGTAATGCATTACCAGATTCATAGAGCGAATTCATAATTACAGAGACCACGTCATAACAAAATTCTTTTTCCAAAAGTCGATCATTTTCTTTTGCTAAAAATTTCTTTTGAAGTTTTTGACGTTGAACCTTGTCATCTTTAGCTTTGAAAATGTTTTTCATAGATGTTACTTCCGTGTGTAACTCATCTTCCCATTTTGTTGCGCATTTCTTCAGATTTCTGACATGAGGAAGAATTTTCTTTTGAAGAATCTCTTTCTTTTCTTTTTGAACAGGAGAAAGAAAAGACGAGACAGGAATTTGAGAACTAAACTCAATTTCATTCTCCAAACGAGAAATGTCGTCCATAAATGTCTGAAAATATCGAAGAACCCGACATTCTTTAGGCATTTGTGGATCAACAAGATCCTCTATCAAACAATCTTTAAATTGTACAGCAGTCGTGGGGACAGAAGTTACAGACGAAGGAACATTTATGTTTGTGTATGTTAACGTTTGTTCTGGATGGTCCTTAGGAGGGACAAAAGATTTGTTCAAATGAGGTCGTGCATTATAATCATAATGTACTCTTGAAAACTTTGGTTGTGAATTTGATCGACCCTCAATCTTGTTTGCAAGAAAATCAGTTTCTTCATCAACAGAATACATAACAACACGTTGAAAGGTATCATCTAACAGAAATGTTGCATTGTACAACTTAGGATTTTCTTTGAGTGCTATGTGTAAATTGCGGGGTGTGTCACTTCCAAGTGCAAAACTTACTCCTTTAGGACTCGGTTTCACAACATTTTTTTGAATTTGTGTTACAGAATTACCCATTTTATACACAACATTTTGAAAATCTTTGAGTTTGGTTTCCAAATCCAGAATTTCCTCAAGATATGAGTCAACACGTTTCCTAGTGGCTTGCTTTTCTTCAAGAAGATCCTTCTGAGATGTAGAAAGCTCAGATTGAGTTTTTAACAACTCAGAATTTAAAGCATCAATTTGTTTTTTGAATTCAAATTGATCCTTTTCTTTTTGAGAGAAAAGCTCAGCTTTGGCAACGGTTAGCTCACGAACTTGACTTTCTAAATTTTGAACTTTTACATATTCTTGTTGGAAAGCCATTTCAAAACCTTTTTCTCGTTTATCTTGTTTTAGATATCCGGAAAGTTGTAGTTTGTAGCACTCATTATCCTTTGTTAACAATGCTATTTTCTCTTTGAGCTTCTGATTGATGTCATTGCATTTTTCTATTTGTGAATGGGTGGTTAATAACAAGGCCTGTAACTCCGAATCTTGATCATTCAAAGGATCTTTTTGTTCAAGATGATCACAATGGTCATCATCAATGAGATCATCAAAAGAAACAACGGTATTATCATCATCAAATGATACAACCGTGTTGATTTGATCATCGGATGGTGATGAGAATGAATCATGTTGATCAAAAGTTTCATTTGTAGATGAAGATGCAGATGGTGAAGCAATTTCATGGATGAGACATGTAGGATCAGGTACCTGAGAAAGACCATCGGTATCATAGACCGGGCCTGACTCGGACATGTTCATTTCTTGCATATTAGCCATAAGCATGACTGCAGCATTTGCCTCAAGATCTTCCATTTCATCATCTGATTCCACATTAGCCATAAAACTTTGATCATTCTGAGTCAACCTTCCAGCAGCTTTTTCATCTTTGAGTGCCATCAGAAGAGCCTCTTTGTGATAAGCACTGCCCATTGTTCGTGGCTTCGGACAAGCATTTTCCATGTGACCATTCCCCCCACAGTTGTAACATGTGATAGACGTATTTGCAATGCCTCTCTGAACATTCCCAACAGTCGGATTTCCTCTCTGATCATTCCCCATATTGTTTCTGCTTGCCCCTGCAGTATTGAACCTATTTCCTCCTGTCTGAACCCGTTGAGTACCATATCCACGATTTCCCGAACCATATCTGCCTGAAGACCTGTTTTGAATTTCTACTCTGCCATCATTAACAACTGCCTGATTCCTGGTATTTGATGATGAACGAAGACGGTTGTTGGATTTGGTGAATCTGCCAAATGCTTTAGCAATTAATCCAAATGCTTCATTAAGAGAGTTGAAAGCATCCTCTTCTTCATCATAATCTGCATTTGAGTACATCATTGAATCAGTGTTGTTGTATGGAACCATCTGGTTATCAGAGTATTGTTGTGGTGCTTCATAAGAAATGATTTGGTTAGGAGGTTGGGGTGGAAGACTTGGTTGAAAAGATGATTGGCCAAATTCCTGGTGTGGTAAAGAGAAGTTAGATTGAGCAACGAGAGCAAGTAAGTTTGATGTTGGTGCGGGTGTGAAACCTCCTCGTGATGCAATTTCTTTATCCACTTCTGATTGATGTTGTCTGAGGTAATCATACATGAGTCCATATTTGACATCACCAATTTTCTTTGTCTGCCTTACAAAAGTTGCATATTTCTGCCATTCAGGACCAAGACATCCAAGGAATTTGGAGTTGACAGCAATCTTTGGTAACTTTATATCATGACGATCAAGGTCATTGATAATGTTGGTGAAACGGTGGTAGTAAGATTCAATGGTTTCCCCTGGTTCCATGATGAAGTGAGTGTACTCCATATACAACTTAGACTCAAGATCTTCTTGGTTTAACTCTGTTCCTTCCATGAGAAGATGAACATGTTCCCACATATCTTTGGCTGTCTTTTGAGCATCAATACTTCGATAGATAGGATTGGGAATTCCTTGAAGTATAAAAGACATTGCCAATTGGTTTGCTTCTTGTTGTAATGTTTGCTCAGTTGTGTAGTTGGCAACAGGAGTGGGAGTTGTTGTTTCTTCTCTCTCTGAAGTTGCCAGAACAACAGTAGCTGGAATAGGATAGGGTCCTTCTTCAATGACTTTCTTGAGGTATTGACCATGAGGTTTTTTGAGTTAAACGAATCTGAGGAATCTACTAGCCCATTGCACGTAGTTACCCGGAGTAAGCATTGGTGGAGTTTCTTGACTTCCAGCTTCATGATGTGATTGCTGACTACTAATTGCCTCACAAATCTTGTTAAACCAATGAGGTTCTCTGGAGTAAGATGAATAATTCTGCAGTTGTTGATTCTGTTGCATGATTTGTTGTGGGGATACTTGTGGTGGAGAGAGAAATTGATGCTGTTGCACGAATGCTTGTTGTTGTTGATACTGAGGATGAAATTGCTGTTGTTGTGGATGTTGCTGTAGCTGGTAGTAGTAATTGAAGTGAGGTGGTTGAGACATATCTGGATCTTGAAGATAATTAAGATATGTGTTGATGAGATATGTTAAGTTGGTTTGGAAATCTAAAGATTTTGTCCAAATGCGATAAGTACTGTTCACCAAGTGCGATAACCAAGTGCGATAAGGACAGTTCACCAAGTGCGATAAGACCAGTTCACCAAGTGCGATAAGGATACTTCACCAAGTGCGATAACCTTCAATAGCGATAACGAAAGTAGAAAATGCGATAAAACTATAAAGTGCGATAAATAATGACAATTAAATATGTTATCTTAAAGTGCGATAAGTTATAGCTAAATGCGATAAAATATCAAACAGCGATAAGATAAGATATCAAACTGCGATGATTTATGGCAATTGCGATAGATTTATCACAAATCCAAGTTCGATAATTCTCAACTCTTGTACAAGAGAAGAGAAGCAACCAAGTCGAAGTATTATCACTTTCTAATACAAGAAAGTATAATACTGAGTCCCAATGCCGATAACTGAAGATCTGCCAAATGCGATGAAACCCTAACTTATCTTGATTCGAACTGCGATAAAACCCTTAGTTATCTTGATTCCAACTGCGATGAAACCCTAACTTATCTTGATTCAAACTACGATAAAACCCTTAGTTGTCAAAGTTCATTCAGAAACCAAAAATCTCACTTTTCATCAACTTTTCCTAATCGCTAAAAACACGGATTACACCAAATCGTCCAAATAACCAATAAACCCGATTGTTTTTTACTTTAAACGATTAGTAATCACAAGATTTGACGAAGATTAAACTCGTTAATGTTTAGAAAATGAAATTCGATGAAGATTAGTGAAATTTCAACGATATCAAAGCTATTTTTCAACACAAACAAGAGTTTAACGTTAAGATTTGAACAAAAACCTTATGATATCTATAAAACCAACGTAATTAACGATACTAATGACTCAAACACACAATCCTACCTATCCCTTGTCATCAAGAGGTGAGTACCCAGCAAACCACAACCAAAACCTGAACCGAATAGAATCGTTGATGAAGATACTGAATCTGACTCTGAATCATCTGAATCTGAAGAAGAACATGTCTTTATGACTATTGAAGAAGCAGAACTTCACAATAAGATCTCTCAGGAAAATGCACAAAAGCAGAGTCTCAAATCATTAAAGGAAGATGAAGAGCGAAGGGCAAGGAAGGCAGTAGAGAAACAGAGAGAGTATAAGATGAAGCATGGAGTTGTAGGATCGGGAACCATTCATGAAGCTGCTTCGACTCAAGTTAATCCGGTTAATCAACCCGGAGGATCTGGAGCCGCATCAACCAAGGTTCAGCCCGATACGATTAATCAACTCGATAAGGCTGAATCGGTTTCTTCTCAGCAAACAAGTTCGGTTAATCAACCTGACTTGGGAGCACAGACTCAGGAGGAGAAGGAAAAGGATCTGGATAGCAATATTGTTTTATCTGACAAAGAAATCTCTGATTCTATGTTTGACGACAATCCAGGGGAACAACCACGTAACGATGATACGGAAGATTGGAACATGGAAGAAGAAAGGGACATTCTGGGAGATAAAACAACTAAAGCTGCCATGGATCTTGAGGAACAGGCAAGAAAAGAGGAAGCAGAAAGGAAACGTAAAGAGGATGCTCAAGCTAACCTGGAAGCAGATAGCTACATTTGTTCTCACACTCCAACACCTCCTCCTTCCCCTCCAAAGGACACAATCAAATCTGAACTGGCTATGGTCATTCATAACCCTCAACAGCAACAATAACAACCCCCAGTTCAGCCCTCGTCTGTTTCATCACCCAAGACACCTCCTGGGTCACCGCCTAAGAATCCTACACCTCCACCCTCACCACATAAGGACTCAACAACTAAATCTAATGAACCAATTCCTTGACTAACTCCTTCATCTTCAAGATCTTCATCACCCAAATCAAAGCACATCTATTCTCTCTTCCCCCACGATGTCTTCGCGGAATCGGAAGCATACACACTATGGTTATGATGGAAACGGAGGCAGCGTAAACCCTGTATGTCCAATTAAGCGAAGATGTGTGAAGTACCATAAATAGCCCGTGAGAATCAACTGCTGATAAAATCTCTACTCTTCTATACTCTTCTCATCTAACTCTTTACCGACCCCATTATCATTCTGACGGCTTTTTGTAGTGACCACTGATGGAGAAAAACCCAGTATTACGAACTTGAGACCGAAGTAAAATAACCCAAGCTTGTGACTTAAACTTGCACTATTGTCTGACTAAGAACCAATACTGATAATTACAATAAAGGTAGGAAATCATATACCCATCCAACTATCCTTAATTGTATATGAACGTCTCTTGAATTATCCACAGCTTTTTTTGACACTTGAGCACTACAAAGTAACTACTTTAAAGTGATAGCTATACTCTGTGAGCACTACAACGTAACTCCTTACATCAGGTATAACTAGACAACTTAAGTCTTTGTCATTCTTACGGATAAAAGCTCAAACAAGGATCTCGAAGAATCATGCATCCAACCAACCCCGATATCTTCAAGATACTAAGTACACGCACTCGTGATATTCCACTTCAACCTCAAATAAATAATAAAGAATTAACCCCGTAGTCACATCTTGCGGTTCAATACTCAACACTAGCCTTTTGACGGTTTAGGTGAACTATGATAATGGTTTTTCCCGATCTTGTCAAAAATCGTATCCCCGTGAAAAAATTAACCATTTTGTCATTACAAACCACAAAAATAAATATTAACCAAAATGTTATCATAAGGTTAACATTTAATTTAATAGTAATGATAGCCAAAATTTCATATGACAATGATAACCTTCGGCCCATAGGTGCTTAACATAAAAAATACAGCAATAAAATTTACCAGCCCAAATCCAGTCCACGAAATGCAAAGCCCAAGTCTAACACCAACACAAACCCTAAACTTTAGCTATTAAAGACACACTAATAACTCCTTTGCCCTAATTTGACTCGCACCACAAACTAAGAACAAAAAAAATACGCAGTCACATATTCCTGCGCCCCCCATTTCACCAAGAAGTTCTCCCAGCAGTAACAATCCGCCCCCATCTTGTATCATCTACCTAATTAAACTTAGCAACCACCAATATTCGTACTCAACATCTTACTTAGATGTAAACTCACGGCAAAGAACACATACGAAGAAAACTCAAACAAACGAACCATATGACTATATCTTCTACGGCTTCAAGATCCTTTGAAGGTTTCGGGTAGGTGTCAATTTGTTTTCATTTTCGTATAGGTTTTGAGTTTGTTGACCAAATTAAAGAAAAAGAGGATAACATTAATGTTATCTTTCTTGTCTTTTATATTCATATATTAATGGAAGCTAGGCTTCAATAAGGTCGATGATGGTTAATGGTGACACACATCAGATCTTTAAAGATCTATAGAGCCAAAACTGAGATCTTCATTAGTAATTTTAAATTAAAGTCGAGTGGTGGTGCGATTGTATGTAGTATGAGATGGGTTGGTGTTAGTATTATTCGTATATCAGATAATCTTTATGGATACGATGAGGTCTCATGGTCTGTTTAGGATAGAATGAGGTTTACTGAGTCACTGATGTTTATGGTTTATAGTCAAAGGTCAACACCGGTCATCTCTTCATCTTCGTTTTTTTTTTCTTTTTCTTTTTTTTATTTTGATTGTTGACCGTAAGTCCCAAACGCGATAGAAGTCCAAACGCGATAAAAGTCCAAACGCGATAATATCTCAAACGCGATAAAAACGCAATCGCGATAAAATTATCGTGATTGGATCTCCGACAAAATTGTCGAGATTGAATAGTTATCGCATTTCTTGTACAAGAAATCGAACTCAGATAAAAGAGGGTTTTGACTTTTTGACCAATAACTCCGGCGGTTTTCCGATGATTTTTACGATGATTTTTTTTGGCCATCCCATTTTTACCAGTATCCGACCAAGTATCCGACCATAAATCGACCCATAAATAACCCGTATCTAACCACAAATATCACGTGAATACGAACCAGTAACAAAAAAAATGATGAATTTGGACAGAAATATGGACCAGATA
Source organism: Artemisia tridentata subsp. tridentata (assembly GCA_021014915.2). NCBI lineage: Eukaryota > Viridiplantae > Streptophyta > Magnoliopsida > Asterales > Asteraceae > Artemisia > Artemisia tridentata. Next base: position 278,956,431 of record CP139506.1, read on the forward strand.
CATAAAGAAACTGAAAAAATTGGACCACTTAAAGATGCTGTTAATACCTTTTGAGACAAGAATAAGTAATACCAACACAACAGTTTCATAACACATCAGATCCACAAACAATACGATTTTGACAAGAAAATATCATATAAGTCAACCAAAACTAATACCATGGCTCTTGAAACCAATTGATGGATCGTGTTTTGGTTAACTTATTGTGAATCGGGAGGCCTTGGATGATGAAAGAACATCATCTTCATGGTTAGAGTTAGAGAGAGAAAGTGTAGAGTGAGAGAGAGGAAACTATGTGTTTTATTGATAATGAAAGGAAGGTGAAAATTACACGCACAAGCTCCAACCTTCCTAGTGAAGTCTAGGAGGGGTATTTATAGGGCCAAAACACATGACTTTACAATAATGACACTTTTAGTCAATGTGTTTGTAGCAAATAAGATAACTAATGTAATCACAAATATGTTGTCACATTTTGGTGCGAGAAGCATACCCAACATACACACATATATTCACACATATATTCAGCAACACTCCTACTGCTACAAAACCAAACCATCCCAGCTGCAAATAAAAAAAAAAAAAAAAAAAAACAAAAAAGAAAAAAAAACATTTCGCAGAATCCGAATGAGAATATGTATTTCACTAACCTTCTTGCCTCTAAACAACACGCGGGTTCGTCAAACCTATCAACCCCGTCATCACAAAACTCTAACTCATCATCGCCACAAATGCCTCCGTATGGGACGCAATTGCCTCCCGAGGCCATTTACCAAAACCAACAGTTTGCGTTTCAGGGATTCGGAAATTACTCACAACGTCCAGTTTCCCAACCACAACCACAATTCTTTAACCCCTCCCAACCTTTATCACTTCATTGGGTTGGAAATGGATATTTGATTTGTTAAGGGAGTTGGAGTTATATTAATTTTATTGGCAAGCGAATTAGATATGATGGAATGAGTGGTACCGGTATCAAATAATACGAAAACAATACGATCATCAATGTAAAGAAAACTGGTAATGGTACCTGAAGAGTTCGCCGCCTGATCACGAGTAGTGGCAAACACACGACCTAAAGTGGGAGCTGACTTAGACGAATTCACTGGTACGATCCGCTTCTCCTGTGGACAATCCCTCACCTTGTGAGTGGTAGAGCCGCAATTGAAACAAGCACCAGTAGCCTTGTAGCAAACCCCCGGATGAGGCTTCCCACAAGTAGCACAAGAAGGAGGAGGAGGCAACGCCTCAAAAGACTTCTTCTGACCAGAAGATTCCGAATGATAATTTTGCTGCGAACCTCGAGTCGACTGATCTCTGAGCTGACGCGGGTTGCTACTACCTTAACCCTGCCGGTCATTCCCATTTCTACCAAAAGTTCGCTGATCCTGACTCCTGAAATCCTGACGCCTCCAATCATAGCCTCGGTCCTGACGACCTCTCTGCTCATATCCCTGGTCCTGATGACCCTGTCCCTTGAAGTCCACACGATTTTCATCCCTATCTCTCTTATTCGAAACTCCTTCAGCAGCATGCAACAACTCAATGTTACGGGCATCATTCGCAACTGCAGCAACATCCTCATACTCAGTGTTCACGATACGATCCAATACCCACTTCTTCAATGCCCACTTAAAGTGCTTAGCCTGACGCTGAGCATCCCCCGTAACATCTGGCCCAACAAAACTAGCCAACCTCATGAACCTCCGCATGAACTCCCCAGACGACTCTTGATCCAACTGACTAATAGTTCCATACTCTCGTTCGTACCTCTGCTGCTCAGACACCGGAATGCACTGCTTATAAAATATGCCACAAAAATCCTCCCATGAGCAAGTATCAGCGAAATCCTCTTCCTGTGATTGAACATACGCTGTCCACCAACTCAGCGCATCACCCTCAAACTTAAATGTGGCCAAACGTGTCTTGAATTCGTCAGCACAACCCAAGACTCTGAACAGCTTCGCAACAGGAGTGATCCAGTCTTCTGCCTCTGTGGGAGTGGCAGCAGACCGGAAAGAAAGAGGTTTGCGCTTATTGAACCTTTCGATCCAAACATGAATACCAGCAGGTGGAGCACCGACACCACCACCACCTGATGGACCAGCACCACTTCCTCCTGATGAACCCGCACCATTTCTGATGTCATTGGTGATTTGGGTCCTCAACTGAGGTAGAGCATCAGCCAAAGCAGCGGCTATAATGGCGTCGAAATCAGGGGCATCCTGTCCATCAGTGTACTGGGTAAAACGCGTATTCACCATCTGAATGATCACGAAAATGATTAGCAAAGATAGGGAGATTAAGCACGAATGGAAAGATGAAACAGAATCCTAACGTCTACCCAAATCCTCACCTGTCAGATCTTAAGTCCAAAGGGTCAAATCCTAGGGTCCATATGACTCACAGGCCATGGCTTATGTACTGCAGGTCACAAAACCTTGGCTCTGATACCATAAATTGTAACACCCCAACCCGCCAAGGGTAGAGATGCCACAATGATGGTGTCAATTCAAAGCAAACATACATAATACACAGCGGAAGTCTTAAACAAATTCATTAAAGAAATTCAGTCAAACACGACTTAAAACCAACATGAGTTCAATGATAATAAATAATCCAAAGGAAATAAAGACGAAATGAAATCCAGTCTAATAAGGGTGGTAACTAAGGTAGAATCTTCTTCAAATCTCTACTCTCAATCCCATAGCGAAAGTCCCAGCTTCTATCTTAGATACCTGCCGCAGGAAAAGAAATGCGGCTGAGCTTAAAAAGCCCAGTGAACAGATATATACGATAAACGGAAACGAAAACAATTGAAATGAACATGTATGTTTTAGTGTAATGGAATATATATACGTCAAAGGCAAAGAATATAATAAGAATGAAATGAAATGAAAAGAAATAAAAGAAAGATCAGTAATCCCCCACGAGCCCAAACAAACCAAATATAGTAACCAGAGAGGGGAGTCCTCTCAAATGTGAAGGACGTGTATTGCACACAGCATCAATCACCGAACAATATAATCATTAATACAAACTCGAACCTAGGATGCATCCATACGCCCCCCCAGACAATAATATAGGCCAATAATAAATATAATGCGCATGTTACAAACAATATGGGGACGGTGTGTAACATCACTCGAACACACTGGAGTCATGCCATTGGTGCATCAATGACACGGCCATGTTACCTTCATGGCTAGGTAACGAACTTGGCTCGGGTATCACACTGAAAGTCAAAGTCTAGGTCAAAGCAAAGGTCCAACTAGTCTAAGTCCAACTATCAAAGATTCATGGCAAAGGGTATTTATCTAATCAAGTCAAAAGATCAAAGAATAGGGAACATAGCAATGGCTTTGGGAAATCCTAAACGAATCAAGATAAGAAATCAAGAGAACGAAGGCACCTTACTGAAAAGGGCAGAATATCTGTACCTTATTTCGAATGCAAACGAACAAGAACTGAAAGTACTGAACGGACTAAGGCTTCTCCTTCTTCACACCTAATGGAGTAGAAGAGAGTTACAATTGGTTCTTAAGTATTCTTTTAACTTGCCTTTCCATTTTAAGTAACTTTCCATTTTTAGCATGTTTCAATATTTAGTAAGTTTCCATTTTTAGAAAGTTTTCTTATTTAGTAAGTTTCAAGTATTTCAACTTAGGTTAAGTCATAATTTAAGTATATTATGGACATAGGGTACATTTTAACAAGTTATGATAGTTCAGGGTTAATTATGACAAGTTTCCACAACTTAGGGTTTTAAATGTAATTATATCAAAGTTAAGGGTTTAAAATGAAACTATTACAAATTACTAGTTTACAACACATAAAGAATTCAGAATCACATTTTAGTCCTTTAAGTTTCCTTAATTACACTTCACACCCCTTTAGTTATTAAAGTTACAAATTAGACCTTATAGTTACATAATTTACAATTTAACCCTCACTAATATTCATAATTACATCTTAAGCCCTTATAATTACAGAATATACCCTCACATTTATCATATAATACGAATTACACCTCCATGTTTCACTTACTAACATAATTAGTCCCTATAGTTTACAAATATTACAATTTACATCCTTACTTTATTATAATTACACAATAGCCCCATAAATACCCAAAATTACATATTACCTCCCTAATAATATTATTTACACAAAATAATCACAAGTTTCCTGAATTTACACTTTTAGTCCCTCTAATTAATTTATTTATAATTCGTACCATTAATTAACAAATAAATTGTGTTCTTGCAATTTTTACACATAAGGACCTCATCTTATAATTTTTACACATTTGTACTAACTTATTTAACATTATAAAATAACCCATAAGTTTCAAAGTTGACAAAACAAGTCCTCCTTAAATTATATACAAATCGTATAACCTTTAAAATACAAAATCAAAACCCTAGCTTACCAATTCTTCTACCAATCATTGCCTCATGATTACATAACATTAATGACCTGTTTTAATTTACTAAACCCTAACCCTAATGTGCCCTAGGGTTTTCTTCTTGTTTTATTCTTTTCGATACATATATACGATTTACACAAAAATTAACCACGATCCATATGAGCTTCTATAAATCAAACAAGTATTGTTCCCAGCCTATATACATCGTATGGTATCTAAAATAAATAATTACATGTCCTAAAAAATTAGTATTACGCGTATAGTATTTTATTTACGTTTTAGCTCTCAAAAATTCGTACGACGTACTTAGCATGCATGATTCGTTACACTTAATTTATTTGAGTCTTATATAATCATAATAACATAAGAAAATTATAATATACAAGATCGAACGATCCAAAGGGATTAAATAGAATTATACCTCTCGCTAGGCTTTTTCGACAAAACAATTTTGCAACGATCGAACCAACTAAACCCACGACCTCCAATTAATTTTCCTAGCTTCTTTAGGTTATGTAGGATCCCATAAAAATAACACACGAATTTTAGGTGATCGAATGGAGCTGTACGATTTTTGTGTAAAGGGTTTTTAGGGTTTCGGGAATATGTTTATATATACATAAATTATAAAAACATGTTTACATGATAAGGATTCATATATTTTGGCCCAAGCAAGCTTAATTAAGGTCAAATACTGATTGTAATCTTTTCCTAAATTTATTAGCATTTATCTTGTATTTATTTAATTTATTTTGTATTTTTAAATCATAATTATATACGAATATATATATACTCGGCCAAAATAAATACTTTGTGTATTTTTGTACTTTTCTAAATATTAAAATGTAATCACAAAAGTTATTTTGATTCATATCTAGTTCATTCCCGAAGGTTTGGAATTTATTTGGTGATTTTTAAGCTTTTAAATAGATTTTTAAAATTGTAGAGGCATTTTGGTTATTTTGCACATTTTGGATTTTTAGGTGTTACAAGTTAGGTGAATGCGCGTGATTTTCAAAATTTTGACTAATACTAGTCACAAAAATCGACGTTTATATAAAATTTTGACTAATACTAGTTAAAAGATAGATTTAAAATTCACAACAAGCAAGTTTCAAAACTTTATTGCATTTTGCAATATCATTCCATTTTATTTTCTTTTCATTTTTTTTCATCAATTTTTTTTTACTTGTGCAACATAAACTAACGGAGTTTCTTTTGCTTGGAAAGAACCAAGGATTGAATTGCATCCGTGAGTTTTTCAATCTTAGCATCGGTGCTAGAAGTACTCACGTGAGATGAAGAAGGAGAAGCACTACTAACTTGGGAAACAACCGGCTTGCTTCGTGTAGTACGGACCTTGGACTTATTCTCGATGATGGTTAATGCATCTTTCGTAGTCCGATTCAAGAGATTGCCACAGGCGGCGACATTAAGAGAATCTTGGTCCGTTTGGTTCAAACCATTATAGAAGGTGTCGAGTTGATGTAACTCGGAGAAACCGTGGTGTGGACATTTGCGAAGTAATTCTTTAAAACGATCCCACGCTTCACTAAAGGATTCATCAAATTTTTGAGTGAATTTGGTGATTTCATTTTTAAGGCTTGTGGTTTTAGAAGGGGGAAAGAATTCGTTCACAAATTTCGACACTAAATCTTCCCATGTTTCAATAGAACGAGGGGGTTGTTTTTCGAGCCAAATTCGGGCTGCCCCCTCGAGAGAAAAAGGAAAAAGAAGAAGTTTGATAGCTTCTTGAGGAACATTTCGGTATTTGATGGTAGAGGTGATCTTATTATACCATCGAATGTGGGAGTAAGGATCGTCCCTCTCAAATCCGAAATATTGACTCACAGTTACTAAGGATAGCAACTCGGTCTTAAGCTCAAAGCTATCGGCAATGATTGCCGGAACAACAATAGCATCTCCGTAACCCTCGGTGGGTGCTTGGAGAAGCTCCGACATGGTGCGTTCATCCGCCATTGTGACAATGGGAGGAACGGGAATAGCACGAATCTCGGGTTCGGCTATTGAGGCGGAATGCCTACGATTACGTCTCTGATTACGTCTTCTCGGGGTATGCACGAGTTCACGTAAAGGACTTGTTGACGGAGAAGAACGAGTGCGCATGCACTAAAAACAATTCAATTAAAACAAGACCGAGGCAAAACACAAGTGAACTTAAACCTTAAATCAAACAAGCGTACGGTAGCTCTTTGAAAGAAAAACGCACAGGGTGGCGGAGGAGCAAAGGTGGGCAATAAATGCCCTTAAAAACCCGCTCCTTTCGGTCTGCAATTTAATGTCAAGACCTCCTAGAACCTCCGTTATAGTTTGTTAATCAATCAAAGGTGAGCCGAATTCGCAAGCGACACAAAGGCAAGTTTTAATCTTTTGTTTGGGAACTTAATATGATAATACTCCAAGTTGAGGAATATTATATTGAGATTGCTTTTATCTTTTATTTAACACAATAAAATGACGAATGTTTTTGGGTTTTTGTTTTATATGATAATATATATACAAAAGAAAAGAAAAATATTTTTCTTTTTTATCGGGTTTATGGAAAACGGGAACTTCACAGGGAAGGATCTCAAGTCACTAATCGTTAAAACCTTTAACAATATTGTCGCAACACAACCTCCCCGGTAGCGGCACCATAATTTGATCCATGCTAAAGTATATATAAATAATATCAGACAGATATACGTGAAACGCGGGAAATGACAAATCAACTCTTTAGGAAAAAGGCTAACTTATAAAACCCGTGAATACGATATGTGTGATACCGGGCAAGCGATTACCCGGGTCGTGTCCCAGCGAGGTGTGAATCGAGGATTTTGTTATCGGTTAGGAATTAAAATGCTTGATGATTGGATTTTTGGATTTTTAAGTTTTTTACTTCTAAATGAGATATGAAAGTGAATAACCAAAGAAAATTAAACAAACAAAGAATTTACACTAAAAACGCAAATCGGGAATTCTAAAAACAAGCTATAAAAGTGAAATCTATAAAAATAAAACCTACAAGTTCAAATTTATTTTTCCTAAGTCCTAAATTATAAAAGAAAATTTTAGAAAAAAAGAATTATATTTTTTTGACTTTTATATTTTTTATTATGAATTAAAAACAGTTTTAAAAAGAAAAATATATAAAAAATACAAAAACTAATCTGAAAATTATGAAAATTTTTCTGAACTATCTTTATGGGAAAAAAATCCTATAAAAAATACCCAAGAGGTCCCAGCTTATCCCAATAAGCTGGAAATAAGCTAAAAAGCTCGGATAAGCTAAAAGGGAAAAGTGTGTTAAGAATAAACTTGTGCAACTCTTAACTGAAAAAGACCCAAGGGCAGATGGTTTGTGTGTGGGTTTGTGAGTTGGGTAACCAGGGTTCGAACCCTGGTTTTGCCTTTTTTCTTTTTATTTTATTTTTGACTTTTTCTGATTAAAACTCAACTAAGACAAACCAATAAGCAACTTTATAACCAAAAGTATTTTTAGGAATCACAGATAAGCTAAGAAATAAGCTGAAATGACAGAACAGTTGCAATAAAAAGGAAATAAGAAAAAAAATGTATGAACTGATGAACTACTTAAGCTACTACAAGCAAACTATGAATTGAAAATAAGCTAACTTGTGATAAACTAAATCCAAATCAACAACTATTCTCAGGATAAGCTGTTCTCAAAAGAAAATAAGCACAATCCAACTTAATAAGCTAAATATGAGACTGCTGATTGCTCAGGGCAACATCAGTCAATCCTAGGCAAGTTTGGGCTAATTTTTAAGCACTTATACAACCACTAAACACCACAAAAGCTGATGAAACTTAAAGCTAACCTACCAAGGATCACATACACCCAAAAAGCAGACCATGAGAACTTATCTGTTGCTTAAAAATAAGCTGAACAAAAGCTCAGTCAACACAAACTAACACTGATGAATCAGTGTTAATTTATGTTGATCAGGAAAATTTTGAGCTTAAAATAAGCACTTAAAAACTGAGCAACATCCACAAAGCCAGAGGAAACTTGAAATTCATACACTGACCTACTCAGGAACCAAAATTCAGGCCTAGAATAGCTTATTAGCTGCTTAAAATTAAGCTAGTAAATGGCTCAGACAGCACAAAGTGAACACTGATGACTCAGTGTTCAGTTTGTGTGATGGGGCTATTTGTGAGCTTATTTTTAAGCTCCATTAAGATGGTAAAAAGGCCTTGAATATGGAAACACTTAAGGATCAAACTACTAACTAACTAATTAATAAAAATCAAACACCATTGTCCACAATTAAGCATCTAGATCAGCACAAGAAAAATATGCAGACATGAAATGTGGTTCTGAGCAGACTCATATGGAATATTTTTTTTGTCAAAGGCTATTCAAATCCCCTGAGATTATTCAAACTATTGCATATAGACTTACACATTATATTGAAATCAGAAATATCAAAACAATCACAAAAATAGCTTATTGCTAAGATAAGCTATTGTGATCAGTAATGCCCCTAAGAATTCCACAGTGGACTCTAAGCCTCAAGACCTTTCAAATTGGCTAAAGACTTCACACTAACAACTTATTTTACCAAAATTGAGGATGATCAAACTTCACAAATTGACAAATGAACAGTACACAAGGAATTAGACCCAAATATGGCTTATGCCAAACAGTCCTTATAAAGACTGTTTTGGATATTAAAACAAGATTGGACCTATTTAAGCCATGAACTTGTAAGTACAATGATTAACTTACTTAGTTTACACCTAATTAACAACTTTCTAACAGGAAATAAGCATAAATTAAGCTAAGCTTATATTTACTGATTTTTGCCTTTTTTAGCTAATTAAGATAAAAACTATTTTAAACACTAACAACTTATCTAATTAACATACATTAGCATCACAAAGAACAACTAAGCACAGAAAAGCAGAATAAGCACCAAATAAGCTAATGAACAATAAACTTGCAGAAAATAAAGAGATATAACCTTGGGCTCTAACTAAACAAGAGCACCAAATAAATGGCTGCTACAAGCTCTAGCTTGTTTTACAGCAAGCTAGTAAATTCCATCTTGCCATTCCACAACTGGCAACTTCCATAAGCTTTCCACAAATGCTGAGGTAAAAACTGATTTTATGACTTTTTGGAAGTTTTGTGATTAAGGCTGAGCTAAGTCATCCTAAACTTATTAAATACTTTAGTAAGCTTATATAAGCTTATAAGAACAATTAACAAGCTTTTTCAAACACTGAATTTCTTAATTCGGATCAACAGTAATTACAAAAATTTCATTAACCTTAAAACACATTACAATACTGGATAATTTGAGAAGAAACAAACTTAAAATTACTTATATTGATACTGAAAAGCTTAAATTCATGATAATTAAAAACTTAAATAAAAATACGACTAACACTAAAATTCTACATGCCAAGAAAGGCTACAAAAGGCCTATTTATACAAAAACTAAGATGGGTTCCTCTTTGTCCTTATCTCTGAGCTCTTTTGGACCCTTGGATTGGCTTGAATTTATCTGAGCCCTTCATTCATGATTTTGGTGCCAAAACTGAGCTAGTGGGATTTTTAGCTAAACTGAGCCACGTGAATTGGCACACACGTGAGGGAGTAGCTAGTGGGGGAAGATGGAGTGTGACAGGAAAAGAAGCATGGTGAGGGGGTGGGTTTGTCAGGAGAAGCATGGTGGTTTTGGTGGTTTCTGGTTTTGGGATAGGAGGCAAGAATGGTGGATTTGACTAAGTCAAATCCTGGTTAGCTAAAAATAAAAAGGCCGGGTTATTTGGTTTTTAGGATTGGGTTTTGTGTTTGGGCTGAGTGGGTTAAGTTTTAGAATAAATTGGGTTGGGTTTTTATTTTTGGTTTTAAGGGCTAAGTAGGATAAGGTTTAGCATTAGGTTAAAGCCTAGGGACCAATTTTGCCAAGTTCTGAAAATCCAAGTACCAAACTTGTCATTTGTGCAAAAATAATTCCAAGGGCCAATCTTGACAACTTTATCATAAATGTGGTCGTTTTTGCCTGTTTTGCCTCGTTTTCAATCCTTTTGTACCTGAAACATATAAAACACAAACCAAGGATATATGCAGTATAATCTGGGTGTTTTTGGTCATTTTTATGTCTTTTATGGGTATAAAATGATGAGTATTTACACACTCATCAATGGCTATTCTTTGATTTGAGAGCGTGTGTTTGTTTTCTACTTGATTTGTTGTAATAGGATTTTGAGCACGTGTTGGGATGTTGTTTTCCGGATTGATTGTCCCTACCTAAGACCACAAGGTGTGGTTGTCGCCGTTGCTCGCCGAGGCTGAGGTGGCAACCTCGCCGTGGGTCGCCGTGACACCGGCGGGGTTCGCCGTGGCTCGCCGGAAACCAAAAATAGTGCAGACGACGAGTGTTCTCTCCTGACAAATTCTTGGTTTGTGTGATCGAATTTATTCCCAAACGGTAATATTACCATTTAAATAATACTTACTTTTTTTTTTTTAAAGCTAACACTATATTTGCAATCTATATATACCAACACCATCTTATTCTTCCACTGCTACACACATATATTCACATATATTCAGCAACACTCCCACTGCTACAAAACCAAACCATCCCAGCTGCAAATAAAACAAAACAAAAAGGAAAAAAAAGAAAACATTTCGCAGAATCCGAACGAGAATATGTATTTCACTAACCTTCTTGCCTCTAAACAACACGCGGGTTCGTCAAACCTATCAACCCCGTCATCACAAAACTCTAACTCATCATCGCCACAAATGCCTCCGTATGGGACGCAATTGCCTCCCGAGGCCATTTACGAAAACCAACAGTTTGCGTTTCAGGGATTCGGAAATTACTCACAACGTCCAGTTTCCCAACCACAACCACAATTCTTTAACCCCTCCCAACCTTTATCATTTCCGGCGCCACCATCTGAAACGCGGTTCAAAGTCCCTGCGGATCGTGAACCGTGCAGAGGACGCAGGAAGAAATCAATGGCAAAAAAGGAAAACAAAAAATTCGTGAGTTTGGAAGATGATGATGATGATGACCTTGAGGCAGTGGCTCAAGTATCGAAGAGAAACTGGTCGAGGGATGAAGAGAAGTTGCTTGCGGAAATTTTGGATTGAAATTTCGCAAGATAAGGATATCGGAAATGACCGTTCCGATGAAGCCTTTTGGAACCAGATTCTCGATATGTTCAACGATCAATCTGATTGTGAACCGTGTTCCAAAAATATGGTCACCGGTAAGTGGACACGGCTTAACGGTGATTGCCAAAAATTCAACGCTATCTACAAGCACTTGCAGCGTAGAAGCGGTGAAAACGAAGGTAATCATATCGAGAACGCAAAGGAAAATTTTGAACAACGCTTTGCCGGGAGAAAGTTCGCGTATGTTCACGTGTGGGATATTTTGATAAATTATCCCAAATGGGATGCGGAGGATCCCATTGACATTACTTGTCTCGAGGATATTTTTGGTCCGGATAGACGTCCTCGTCTCGACGGCGCCTACAAAGCTCGGGCTGTAAAGAAGCAGAAGTCGACTTCAACGTCGAGCGCGGCTAGCTCGGGTGGGAGTCAAACGAGTTCTTATTCAGGGTCATTTTCCGAAACATATTCTCAAAAAGCCTCAGTTCAAATGGCCGCGTACGATCAAAGAAAGGAGAAGGATCGGAGGATGTAAGAGATGGAGGAGATGAAGTTTTTGATGATAGGAACCGACAACATCGAACCGGAAAAGGCCGCGATCATTCGCCATAGACAAGCAGAAATCATGAGAAAATATCAAATCAACGCGGATTAAATTTATGTTTAGTATGTTTTTTTTTTCGTATCGTTTTTTTTTAATTTTCGTATCGTTTTTTGAAAAAAAAATAGTTAGCGGTTGTTAGTTGTGGTTAGTTGTGGTGATGTGGCACCTGTGGGGCCCGAATGAAGAGGCACAGCTAAGCCATGACACCTTGTGGTCTAACTAAATGATGGGCTACAATCTAAGGCCGGATGGCATAGTCGCTATAATAAAATGCATTTTCAGCTTACACATTAGCGTCACATCAGTTTTCTCTTTTCTCACTACCACTTACTTCCACTCACTTATTTGTGGACATAGTCAACTTAACTTCAACTTTCATTAAAATACCCAATTTATACAAATATAACCCACTAAATACCTTACACACACTCAGATACCAAATAAAAAACAATAAAAAAAAATGGCCCCACTTCACACCGAGTATAACTCGGTGAACTGATCACCTAATTGTTGCATTTTTTATGTGGGTCACGAGTGACTTTGTAGGTTGGACATGGGTCACTTAGTGACTTTGCCGGTCACCAAGTTGGTTTTCACACCTTTGCCGCCTGGCCTAATTCAAGTATTAATACTAGTAAATTTATATATTCTAACAAGTAGTCAGTTATATTGTCATTATATACAGGATAACGACATGTAATATTTGCCAAAATGATTTCCTTCTTCGAATTTCATCCTTTTCTATTACTTGCAAGGATATAAACTTCGAACAACTGGAGATGTAAGTGTCTAAGTTATGTAAAGTTCTTACATTTGAGCGGCGATTTCGACCCATTTACTTTGATTATGTTATTTCTAATGAGAAAAATTATTTTTTTTAGCTTAAAATCACAAGGTAAAGATTCATATATTACGTGTAAAGATTTTGTTAAATATTCCGTAATGTATGATATTTTTGTCAAGTTATTAATATTGTTTGTATGAACTAGAAGTCACATTTTTCTTCACATATAGTGGGTCTTAAGTTTGGGATGCTATCTATATTTTGGTTAACGCTCTAAATGTTTGTGTTCCGGCACATGTTCGTTAGAATGACTTACTAAAAAAAGGGGTGCATTACTGGTACAAAGTGTACGTTGTGGGAGTTGTTGTTGCTGCGACTGTGGTCGTTCTCAGTTACTTGATGTATTGGAAAAATAAGCACCAGATCTGAGTTCAGAAACTTGATGTATTGAAAAACAACATACATATAAACACAAACTCTCATGATGATTTGCATTAATACGAGTAATAAATAAAATTTGATACATAGGCATTCTTTAATAAATAAATGCTTATTTAGACTATTGCCTACACTGTAGAGGCAAATATGATTTTGAGAAGGCCTATGATAACGTCAACTGGGCTTTCTTACTGTCGATGCTAGAACAAACGGGGTTCCCGGAGAAGTGGTGTATTTGGGTTAAAGGAATTTTGGAGTCGGCAAGGTCGTCGGTTTTGGTGAATGGAGCTCCCACGTATGAGTTTCAGTGTCAGAAAGGTGTTCGGCAAGGGGATCCTCTATCCCCTTTCTTGTTTCTAGTAGTGATGGAAGCCTTACATTGCATGATTGATAGGGCGGTGGAGTTGGAGGAAGTTAAAGGTATCAACTTTAATAATTGCGGTTGGTCTTTGTCTCATCTTTTTTATGCAGATGATGCTTTGATTATGGGGGAATGGTCGGAAGATAATATCAAGTGTGTCGCGAGAGTCCTTAGGGTGTTTCATATATGTTCGGGTCTCAAAATAAATATTCACAAGTCTCACTTATACGGGATTGGTGTGAATATGGGCGAGGTGGAAGGCATGGCGGGTATTCTTGGGTGTCAAGTGGGATACCTTCCTTTTGAATATTTGGGGATTCGAGTTGGCGCGAACATGAATCGCATCTCTAATTGGAGCCCGGTGGTAGAGACGATTAAAAACCGGCTTTCTTCTTGGAAGGCTAATACTTTGTCTATGGGTGGTCGGATGACGTTGATCAAATCAGTATTGTCTAGTTTACCGATTTATTATTTGTCTCTTTATAAAGCTCCGTGTAACGTGGTGGATCAAATTGAGGGGCTAATGAATAATTTCCTTTGGGCGGGTTTGAGTGAGGCCAAAAAAGTGCATTGGGTTTCGTGGGAGGTGGTTACTACTACGAAAAAAGATGGGGGTTTGGGTATTTCTAGAATTGGGGATGTTAACACGGCTTTATTGACCAAGTGGGCTTGGAGGTTTACTATTGGAAAGAACATGATGTGGCGAAAAGTGATTGAATGCATCCATGGAGGTAAGACTCCCTGATCCAAAGCTAAAGCCTTTGGGTGAAAGAGGCATTGAATGCATCTTTGTTGGATATGCTGAGCATTCCAAAGCATATAGGTTCTATGTTATTGAACCTAATGAATCTGTTTCAATTAACTCAATAATTGAATCAAGGGATGCAATTTTTGATGAAAATAGATTTTCATCAGTCCCTAGACCAAGTCAAAGGATTCCTAATGAAACTAATGATATTTGTGTATCAGAGGTCTCTCATGAGGTCCCTGATGAGGTTGTGGTTCAACAACCTGAACCTGAGCTCAGAAAGAACAATAGGGTCAGGACTCCAAAGTCATTTGGACCTGAGTTTCAATTATATTTAATTGAAGGAACAAGGGATGAGGTCTCAGACCAATACTCCTATTGCTTCATTGTTGAGGATGATCCCAAAACATTTGAAGAAGCAATGAAGTCCCAGGATGTTGCTTTCTGGAAAGAAGCAATAAATGATGAAATGGATTCCATCATGGGCAACAACACTTGGGTGTTGGCTGATCTATCACCTGGTTGCAAAACCTTTAGGTTGCAAATGGATTTTCAAAAGGAAAATGAAGGTAGATGGAACTATTGAAAAGTTCAAGGCTATACTAGTCATTCAAGGCTTTAAACAAAAGTCAGGGATAGACTATTTTGATACTTATGCCCCTGTGGCTCGTATCTGTACCATAAGATTGCTAATTGCTTTGGCATCAATTCACAATCTGATTATTCATCAGATGGAGGTGAAGACAGCTTTCTTGAATGGTGAATTGGATGAGGAGGTTTATATGAACCAACCTCAGGGCTTCATCATGCCTGGAAATGAGAACAAGGTGTGTAAACTAATTAAGTCCTTATATGGACTCAAGCAGGCACCTAAGCAATGGCGTCAAAATTTTGATGAAGTGGTTTGGTCTAGTGGTTATTTACTTAACCAGTCTGACAAATGTGTATATAGCAAATTTGATGAATCTGGTAAAGGAGTCATCATTTGTCTATATGTTGATGACATGTTGATCTTTGGCACTGACCAAACTCAAGTTGACCTGACAAAGGAATTTTTGTCATCAAATTTCTCCATGAAGGATATGGGGGAGGCTGATGTTATCCTTGGTATAAGGATTAAACATGAAAGTAACAAGATTTCTATATCTCAGTCTCATTACATTGAGAAGGTGTTGAGGAAATTTAATTACTTTGATTGTACTCCAGTGAGTACTCCTATGGATACAAGTGAGAAGCTCATGCCTAATACTGGTAAGGCTATATCTCAACTTGAGTATTCTAGGGTGATTGGCTGTCTAATGTATGCCATGACTTGTACAAGACCTGATATTGTATTTGCTGTGGGAAAATTGAGCAGGTATACTAGTAATCCTAGTGCTCATCATTGGCAAGCAATTCTGAGGGTACTGAAGTATTTGAAGAGAACTATGGATTATAGTCTCTCATATACTGGTTATCCTTCAGTAGTAGAAGGATACACTGATGCAAGTTGGATCAGTAACACTGAAGACAATTCGTCTACTAGTGGCTGGGTATTCCTACTTTGTGGAGGTACAATTTCTTGGGCATCCAAGAAGCAAACTTGCATCACCAGTTCAACAATGGAATCTGAATTTGTGACCTTAACAACTGCTGGTAAAGAAGCTGAATGGTTGAAAAACTTGCTTCTTGAGATTCCATTGTGGCCTAAACCTGTAGCACCTATTTCTATCCGTTGTGATAGTGCTGCTACATTGGCAAAGGCTTATAGCCAGATGTACAATGGGAAGTCTAGACACTTAGGTGTCAGGCATAGCATGATTCGTGATGTAATCATTAATGGGGTGCTATCTATAGAGTTTGTTAGATCTCGACAAAACTTAGCTGATCACTTGACGAACGGTTTGGCTAGATACTTGGTTTTAAAGTCTGCTAAAGGGATGGGTTTGAAGTCCAACTTAGTCACTGAATGCTAAGACACCCAACTCCCTCCTGACGAAACTTGGGAGTTGAGTTCAATGTGGAAAGCTAAACATTTAGTGGACTGGAGCACATGTTTTATTATCATCCCAAGGTTGTGCTCAGAACCTGCTGAAAAGGAGGATGAAGTCTTTACTTCTCAATGGTTAATTTATTTGAAAAAGTGCTAAGCAGGAGCATGAATAAAGAGGAACCACCTATGTAAATGTTGAAGTTTTGCCGCTTCAGGAAGCTTTGGACTTTTAGCTTTTACAACATTTATGAATTGGATATGGACACATGGCTTGTATAGTGTCAGGAGCAATTAAGTGTTTGAAACTTGTGTGTATTTTATCTTCAGGTACTCAAATGGGTTGAAGGATTCAATTCTTAGAACACCCTGATTCTCGAATATTTGAACGTGTAATGTACTAAGATGAGAATTCAATCTTCAAGATATTTTCATTTATGCACATGTTTGTTTAATGTTTATTTTCATGCAAAGGAAGTGAACTAAATTTGGGGAGGATTGTTGGAAAATTTAGTGCACTTGAGGGATCAATTCACACCTAGTAATGGGCTTGGAGGTACGGAGTGTACACCCATCAGGTCCCTGTTTACCCTGACTCAATTAGTGGTTTGTGGTTCTTTTGCTAGTGTTATTAATTCTACTGCTGAAGCAGATGATTCTACTGCTAGTGTTAATAATGCTACTGCTGAAGCAGAAGTTCCTACTGCTAGTACTATAATAGTACTGCTAGGCTGCTAAGCATAGATTCTGCTGCTAGGCAGAGATTCTACTGCTGGTAATGCAGGAAAGAATTTGTAACTACTTTGACCTATTTTTGGGAAGTTTCAAATTCGTAATTAAAACCATTATTATCTGGTCTTGTAACCACTATGGCTAGAATTGAGGAGTATTATGAGGAGATTAATTGGCCAATTAATGCTCATGATTCCTCTTGACTAGGTTTGAGTAATCTCTAATTTAAATAGAGATCATCCATCCGCATGAGAAAGATACAGAAAACATAAACACTTGAAAGCATATTGGTTCTTGATTTGTGCCTAAAACAAGAACATCACTTGGTCTTATCCCATAGAGATATTCGTGCAACCCAGGCATAGGGTCGAATAGTTTCTATTGGAAAGTGATAACACGATTTCAAGTGAATATCCGGTACCATTGATTATTTTTACCCTGTTCTGGGAACACATCAGACACACAAACTCTAACAATCAATAGAAACTATTTAGTGATAATCAATGGCTGCTGCTATGAGGCATATGGCTGCTAACTTTTCCAAATTGGAAAAGTTTGAAGTTATCGATTTCAGAAGATGGCAAAAGAAGATGCACTTCTTGTTGTCAAGCATGAATATGGTGTATGTTCTGAGCACTTCCATTCCTGAGGATCATGGGGATGATGCTACTGTGGAACAAATAAGGAACAGAAGCAAGTGGGAGAATGATGATTATGTCTGCCAAGGATTAATCCTCAATGGTATGTCTGATTCTCTTTTTGATCTTTATCAGAATGTTGAATCTTCCCAAGAACTATGGGATTCCTTGGAATCCAAATACATGTCTGAGGATGCATCAAGTAAGAAGTTCATTGTAAGTAATTTTAACAATTACAAAATGGTCGATTCTAGACCTGTCATGGAACAATACAATGAACTTCTTAGTATACTTGGTCGATTCACACAACACAAGATGAACATGGATGAGGCTATTTCAGTCTCTTGTATCATTGATAAGTTTGTTTTGTCTAAACATGGTGTGTTTATTGGTTTTGGTTATTTGTGTAATCAAATGTTCAGGCTTAACATTGTTCATGATATTGTTAATTCTGCTTTTATGTCAACCTCTAAATTAAATGATTCAACATTATGGCATGCTAGACTTGGCCAAGTACATTTTAAGAGAATGCAAGATATGTCCAAGGATGGGTTAATTCCAGCCTTTGATATGGACACTGAAAAGTGTAAAACTTGTATGATGAACAAAATAACTAAGAAACCTTTTCAAAGTGTAAAACGTGAAACTACAGTGTTGGAACTGATTCATAGTGATTTATGTGATTTACATGCTACTCCCTCTTTGGGGAATAAGAAATACTTTGTGACCTTTACTGATGATGCTTCTAGGTTTTGTTATGTTTATTTATTACATACTAAGGATGAAGCATTAGATAAATTTAAAGTATTTAAAACTGAGGTTGAATTGCAACAAGAGTCCCTGATCAAGAGATTAAGGACTGATAGGGGAGGTGAGTACAAGGATACTCTGTATTTTCAGTCTGTTGGTATAATCCATGAGACTACTGCTCCCTATACTCCTCAGCAAAATGGTATTTCTGAAAGGAAAAACAGGGTGCTAAAGCAGATGGTTAATTCCATGTTGTCCTATTCAGGGCTGAGTCAAGGGTTCTAGGGTGAAGCTATGTTGACAGCTTGTTATTTATTAAATAGGGTTCCCAATAAAAGGAACAAGATAACCCCTTATGAACTCTGGACTAAAAGAAAACCCAACCTGAACTTTCTCAGGGTTTGGGGTTGTAGGGCTGTTGTAAGACTCCCTGATCCAAAGCTAAAGACTTTGGGTGAAAGAGGCATTGAATGCATCTTTGTTGGATATGCTGAGCATTCCAAAGCATATAGGTTCTATGTTATTGAATCTAATGAATTTGTTTCAATTAACTCAATAATTGAATCAAGGGATGCAATTTTTGATGAGAATAGATTTCAGAGGATTCCTAATGGAACTAATGATATTGGTGTATCTGAGGTCTCTGATGAGGTCCCTGATGAGGTTGTGGTTCAACAACCTGAACCTGAGCTCAGAAAGAGCAATAGGGTCAGGACTCCAAAGTCATTTGGACCTGAGTTTCAATTATATTTAATTGAAGGAACAAGGGATGAGGTCTCTGACCAATACTCCTATTGCTTCATTGTTGAGGATGATCCCAAAACAATTGATGAAGCAATGAAGTCCCAGGATGTTGCTTTCTGGAAAGAAGCAATAAATGATGAAATGGATTCCATCATGGGCAACAACACTTGGGTGTTGGCTGATCTACCACCTGGTTGCATCATGCCTGTCAATGAGAACAAGGTGTGTAAACTAATTAAGTCCTTATATGGACTCAAGCAGACACCTAAGCAATCGAATCAATATTTTGATGAAGTCGTTTTGTTCTAGTGGTTATTTACTTAACCAGTCTGACAAATGTGTATATAGCAAATTTGATGAATCTGGTAAAGGAGTCATCATTTGTCTATATGTTGATGACATGTTGATCTTTGGCACTGACCAAACTCAAGTTGACCTGACAAAGGAATTTTTGTCATCAAAGTTCTCCATGAAGGATATGGGGGAGGCTGATGTTATCCTTGGTATAAGGATTAAACATGAAAGTAACAAGATTTCTATATCTCAATCTCATTACATTGAGAAGGTGTTGAGGAAATTTAATTACTTTGATTGTACTCCAGTGAGTACTCCTATGGATACAAGTGAGAAGCTCATGCCTAATACTAGTAAGACAGTATCTCAACTTGAGTATTCTAGGGTGATTGGCTGTCTAATGTATGCCATGACTTGTACAAGACCGGATATTGTATTTGCTGTGGGAAAATTGAGCATGTATACTAGTAATCCTAGTGCTCATCATTGGCAAGCAATTCAGAGGGTACTGAAGTATTTGAAGAGAACTATGGATTATAGTCTCTCATATACTGGTTATCCTTCATTAGTAGAAGGATACACTGATGCAAGTTGGATCAGTAACACTGAAGACAATTCGTCTACAAGTGGATGGGTATTCCTACTTGGTGGAGGTGCAATTTCTTGGGCATCCAAGAAGCAAACTTGCATCACCAGTTCAATAATTGAATCTGAATTTGTGGCCTTAGCAACTGCTGGTAAAGAAGCTGAAAGGTTGAAAAACTTGCTTCTTGAGATTCCATTGTGGCCTAAACCTATAACATGATGAGTGTATAAATACTCATCATTTTTGTCATATCTGAACTGCCAAAACATCCAAAAACACTCAAAAATGCATCAAAATACTGAAAATATCCCAGGAGTGTGTTTTATAAGTTTCAAATGCAAAATGTTTGAAAACAATTGAAAAACAAACAAAGTTTGCATAATTGGCAGTTTCAGTCCCTCAACTTTCAAAAGTTGTCAAAACTAGTCCCTGGTTATTCAAAATATGAAATATATCATTAAAGGTCCTTGGGAATTCACAAGTTGTCAAAAGAAATCCTTTAAAGTTAAAAATTGCAAATTGACAACTTTAGTCCCTCAACTTTGAAAAGTGTCAAAAATGGTCCCTGGGTTATTTAAAATGGAAAATTAATAATTATAACCCTTGTACTATTCATCTATGGCAAATATGGTCCTTGTGTTAACATTGTGATATTTACAGGTTCAGCCCTTCATCTATTCAGAAATTACATAATTGATCCTTGGGCTTATACAAACTACAAACCAAACCGGACCCTTTATCTATAACCCTTAGCCCATTTACCCTTAACCCAAAAATAAATAAAACAAACAAACACCCCTAGCCCACTAAACCATAACCCGGCCCAACCCTTAAATAAAAATACCAGGTCAAACCAGGGTCAAACCAACCCTGGTATTCCTTCTTCCTCACAACACCCCGCCAAAACCAAACCATCTTTACTGCTTCAAACCACCATCCACCTATCACTTCCACTTGCACCCCCAGTCACTAATCTCTCCCCTCCACCTCCACAAGCACCCAAATTTCTTTAATTGTAAAAAACCTGCTTAAACAACTTTTGTCCTGTTTTCCCGCCAAATATGCCACTTGGACGATTGTGATGAAATTAGCCAAACCAAAGGTCAAGATGTGGTGGGATATGCTCAGAGATGTCGACAATGAGATAAAAGTCTATAAAGAAAGGATGGGAAGCAATGTGAGAGACTATCTAGTGTAATTTTAGTTAATTAGTGTCGAATTAGTTAAATTTAAATTCTCAGTGTAATTTTAAGCTTCCAAGTACTCTTTCTAGTAATTTCAAGTGTATAAGAATCCTTTTCAATAATTAATTTCAAGTTTTATGTAAGAATTCAGTTAATGCAATTTTCTTGTCCAAATTTCATGTTTTGTTGAATGTTGTTAAGAATGTTGTTTCTGGACTCATAAGATCACATAAGCTCCTATATAGCTTATAAAAGCTATTAGTAATCCTTAAAATCAGGTTAGTAATAAAAAACTCAAAAATACAAATAGGTCAACAAAAGTCAAAGTTCAGGTTTCATGATGAAGATGGCTAGAGCAAGGGAAATTCTGGATTGCCCTTGGGTTAGAGGCTTTGTGGAAAGCCCATAGGAGTGATCTTAAGTCCTTGTTCTTGGTTTCAAGCTGGATCACAATTGTAAGCCTTTGTAGCCAATATTTGCATTTCACTGTATAAGTTAATTTTTGCTTAAAATCTTTGTGTTTTCAAGTCTTTGTGGTATTGTTAAGTCATAATCTAGCTTAAATCAGTTAGCTTGTTCACTGAATTGGCTTATTGCTATAATCTCATTTTCAGTCAAAAATAGTGTTGTATTGATTCTCAGCATTTTTTTGTTGTTGTTGTTACTTATGTGCTCATTTAGTCTCATTGTATCATATTATATCATTATGAATCAGTATCATGGTCTTAATCAGTGAATTCCTTTGAAAATCTCAAAATCAACCATATAAAGGGGTGTTTGGATTTGCAAGATTAGACTGTGCTCTAGTTGTTGTTTGTTGTTAATATTGGTCAAAACATGTTTCATTAGGCCTATCTAACTCAGTTTGACAATAAAATCCAGTCCTATTTTGTGAAAAAGTCAAAAACCACTTTGATTCCTTGGATTTGTTCACTGTTAGCAATATTTAGTTCCATAATAATCAAATCAGTTCAATTGTTGTTAAAGTTGCTTAGTATAGTCTTTTTATAGCTTATTACACCATTCTCAGTCAGTAGGATCTGATCAAAACTCACCAAAGTCAAATATTTAGTTTTACTGCATAAGTCAAAATCTCCCCTGTGCACCCAGAAAAATCAGACTTTCATAAGCCTGCACAAGCTTCAATACTTGGACTTAGCTTGTGATAATTGGTTCTTTGTGAAGCTTAGCAACCCATCTTCAAGTTCCAGCAATAATCTTTCCATTTCTAGCTTATTTGATAGGGCTGCAATCAGCTTCTATTTTGTCCCATTTTAATCAGTGTATACTGATCAGCATTTGACCCACTTTCATAAGCTAATCATGAGCTCTCTAGTGGACCCCACAGTGAGAGCTTTAGCTTTTTGAACACCCCACCAGCTCATCTTAACACTTCAGTGCTCATTTTGAGCTTAGGAGCTTTTGCCTCTAGCTTAAATTGCTTTCAAAAATCATTGCAGGCCTGAGTGTTTAACTGAGTGGAATTTGGATTGCTTATTGGCTTAATCTGAGCTTATCAGTGAATCCCTTTGTCCCTCTTTGCTGATTTCAAGTTTATTTAACTTATTTGCACCTTATTTTCCCTTTGTTTCAAGCTTGTAGCCTATTTTGAGCTTAATTCCCATTTTGAGCTCATAAGCTCAACTGTTAAGCTTTTAAGTACCAAACTGCTTATTTTTTAGGTTTCAAAATTTTTGTCTTCATTAAAGTTGTCTATTTTCAGTAGTTAAACAAGTTTGTAGTTTAAAGTTTTTGTTAAAAACCACTTTTTAGAAAGTGATAGCTTCTATTTAAGAAGCTTGAGCTTTTTAGCTTATTTTTCTGCTTTTTACTTAAGCACTTTCTGATTTTATATTTTTCATAAGTTTCTGTCACCATAGGATAATTATAGAAAAAGTTTCATAATTTTCTGAGTTTGTTTAGTATTTATTAGAATTTAAAATAGTTAAAAAAAATATTTAAAATAGTAATTAAATCATAATAAATAGAATATTAATCAGAAAAATATAAATCCAATTTTCATAATTTTCTTTTGTCATTTTTAATCTAGGAAAAATATAATTTTATTTTTAGACCTTAAGAAAAACCAAAAATAGAAATATAGTGATAGCTTCTATTTAATAGAATTTATCTTTTAAAATTTTAATTAAGTAAATTTCATTTTTATAATTTTCTTATCTTCTTATCACCTTAGAGTATTTATATAAAAAATTTCAGATTTTTCTTTGATCTTTTAGTATTTATTAGAATTTTAATTAGTTTAAATAATTATTAAATAGTTTTTAATTAATAATAATTAATTAATAAGTCAAATAAATAATTTTCTTTTTCCAATAATTTTCTTTTATTATTAGGATTGTAAAAATATAATTTTCATATCTGTAGGCCTTTTATTTATTTAATCTCACTTTTTATTTTGTACGTTTACGTTTATTTAAACGTACGTTTTTAGATTTTAGACGTTTTAAGTAATTTGATTCCTTGTATTTATTCCATAGCTTGTTTTAAGCTATTCTCTTTTATTTTCTTAGTTTAATAATTCCAAAACCCTTTCCCATTCAATTACACTTGATCACAAGCCGTTTTTAAGGCACAATTTCACATCTCGCTGGGACTTAAACGACCCGGGGATAAAACTATACTCCTTGGTTAATTGTGTCCTCAATTGGTTTGACTTTGTTTGACCACATCCGTGGTTGATTTAGGTTGACCGTTTGGAACCAATCAAATTTTGGCGCCGCTGCCGGGGAGGTGTGCTGCGTGTTCTAAACGTTTTGCAGTATCGTGTCTTTGAACCCCAATCTGTGTATATTTTCTCTCTCTTGTATATTTATCATATATAAAGCAAAACGCTTGTGAAGTTAACTCATTTAACGGATCAAGTACCAAAAATATCGTATTTCAATTCCCCATAAACCATATAAAAAACAAAAATATTTTCTTTTCTTTTCTATATATAATATCATATAAAAAATAAAAACACCAAAAATATTTTCCATTTTCTGTGTTAAATAATAAACAATAAATAAAAATTACCATCGAGAACCAAGACTGAGTACTACCTAACTGGGGGTACGACCATAATAAGTTCCCAAACCTAAGATAAAAACTTGCCTTTGTATCACTTGCGAATATCGGCTCACCTTTAATTGATAAACAAACTCTAACGGAGGTTCTAGGATAGTCTGACATTAAATTGTCGGACTGAAAGAAGCGGGTTTTTAAGCAGCATTTAATTGCCCACCTTTGCTTCTCCGCCACTCTGTGCGTTTATCTTTTAGAGAGCTACCGTACGCCTGTTGATTATTGGTTTAAGTTCACTTGTGTTTTTCTCGATCTTGATTTTAATTGAAAAATTTTGTTTTCATCCTTACTTATCAAAAACAAATAAAATCCAAAAAGAATCTTCTTACCTTTTTTCTGAGTTTCCTCCACTATAAAGGATTCTTAGACTCGTCTTAGTGCATGCGCACTCGTTCTTCTAGGTCATCAAGCCCTCTCCGTGAGCTTGGAAACATACCTCGAAGACGTCGTAGACGTTCTGCCCCATCAGTCGTATCTGAGGAACGTACTGATTCTGTCGTCATGGCAGATTTGCCAATGAATGAGCTTCTCCAGGCACCCATCGAGGGTTATGGAGATGCCATTGTTGTTCCAGCTATTGTAGCTGAGAGTTTTGAGCTCAAAACCGGGTTACTGAATCTTGTAACCTCAAGCCAATTTTACGGTTTTGAGAGGGATGATCCTCATGCTCACATTCGATGGTTTAACAAGATTACATCTACCATCAAATACAAGAACATCCCTTCTAGCTCAATCAAACTTCTTCTATTCCCATTTTCTCTCGAGGGACAAGCCCGGATATGGCTTGAAAAACAACCCCCTCGTTCAATTGAGACATGGGAGGACTTAGTTACAAAGTTTGTAAACGAATTCTTTCCACCGTCTAGAACGACAAGTCTTAAAAATGAAATCATCAAATTTACACAAAGATTTGATGAATCGCTTAGTGACGCGTGGGATCGTTTCAAAGAATTGCTTCGTAAATGTCCTCATCATGGTTTTACCGAGTTGATGCAAATCGACACTTTCTATAATGGTGTGAGCCAATCTGACCAAGATTCTCTCAATGCCTCCTCTGGAGGTAACTTTTTGAGCAAAACTGTCAAAGAAGCTTTAGCGATTATTGAAAATAAGTCTAAGGTCCGTACTGCACGAACAAAGCCATATCATTCTCAGGCTAGTGCCGGTCCTTCTACTTCATCTCCCGTAAGTACTTCTAGCACCGATGCTAAGATTGATAAACTCACGGACGCTATTCAAGCTTTGGTTCTCTCAAGCCAAAAGAAAGTCACTTTCACACAAAATCCTTCACATGCTGAAGTGAAGAAAGTGGAAGTCTGTGTTACTTGTGGTGGCCCTCACGCATACTACGACTGTACTGCCACCGATGGTAGTCCTTTTGAAGTTAATGCTATAGCCGGTACTTCAAATCAGGGAGGTAATCAATACCGTCCTCAAATGGAATCAAGTTACCGAGCTAGTAGCTACCAAGGACCACCCGGTTTCAATCAGAACCAGAATTTGCAAAACCGGAACCAAAATCAACCTCGAATTAACCAAGGTTATCAAAACCAAGGGAATTTCAATTCTGGACAGAATCAAGGTTTCCAACACCAAGGAAACTTTAACCGACCCAATTTCAATCAGGGAAATCATTTTCAAGGAAATGGTAATCCAAATCAAGGGAATTTTCAACATCAAGGTTATAATCAAAATAACCGAATGCAAAATTTCCCTAATCAACATCAAGCCATTCCAGCCCCACAACCATCATCTGATGAGTTATTGAGGCAGTTTATGAAAGCTCAAGAGGACACAAACAGGTTGTTGGTCAGCCAGATCTCTGAGATTAAAAAATCTTTAAATGATCAACCTTCGGGCTCAGGAAAACTTCCGAGCAACACGATCGCTAACCCGAAGGGCGATGTTAAGGCGATCACAACCCAAAGTGGTGTTTCATATGAGGGACCCACTGTTTCCACTACCACTTCTTCTTCTTTCCCCAAGGTAATGGGAAGTGAGCCTGAGGTAACTAAGGACCAGGTACTTCCTACTAATAACGGAGGTACCAACAACGTCCAACCTCAAGTTGTCCCGAAACCCAAGACTAAACCTCAAGTTGTCTTTGAACATCCTGAAACCCCGGTTGAAAACCCTAAATCCAAACCTTCTATTCCTTACCCATCACGTTTAAATGAGCAAAAGCTCCGCGAAAAAGCTAGTCAACAAATGGATAAATTCTTCCAAATTTTTCAAGAATTACACTTTGACATAAGCTTTGCGGATGCTATCATTCTGATGCCCAAGTTTGCATCCACAATCAAACACTTGTTAAGCAACAAGGAAAAACTGTTTGAAATGGCAAAGACTCCATTAAATGAGAACTGCTCAGCAGTTATCTTGAAAAAGCTTCCCGAGAAGCTTGGAGATCCTGGAAGGTTTCTACTACCTTGTGTCTTTCCAGGAATGGTTGAATGCTATGCCTTGGCCGATCTTGGTGCAAGCATCAACCTAATGCCTAAATCAGTATGGAAGAAACTTTCTCTTCCTGAACTTACTCCTACCTGCATGACTCTTGAGCTTGCAGATCGTTCAATATCTCGTCCACTTGGCATTGCTGAGGACGTATTTGTGAAAGTAGGAAAGTTCCATTTTCCAGCTGACTTTGTGGTCGTTGATTTCGATGCTGATCCCAGGGTTCCTCTCATTCTTGGAATAGGATTCCTAAGAACGGGCCGTGCTCTCATAGATGTATTTGAGCATGAAATCACATTACGTGTGGGTCATGAAGCTGTTACCTTTAACCTCGATCAAACTTCGAGGTACTCCTCAAATTATGATTCTGAATCAGTTAACCGAATCGATGTCATTGATATTGTTTCAGAGGAGTACTCTCAAGAGTTTCTTGGTTATTCTCATAATTCTATGAGTGGGGATACCACCACATCTTCTTTACCTGGCATTTCCGACTCTTCCCCTTCTCTCACTCCGTTTGAGGGAAGTGATTTCAATTTGGAAGAGATCGAGGATTTTCTCAAGTGTGATTCATTCCTAGAGGGGATTGATAACGCTGAGATTGATCTGGAGGGAGATATTCTTCTTCTTGAGAAATTGTTGAATCAGGACAATTCTCCTCCCCTCCCTCCCGTTGAACTTCATAATGAGGAAATCAAATCAGTTGAGAAAACCGATGAATTTCCTGAGGTCGAACTCAAAGACTTACCGCCTCATCTTGAGTACGCATTTTTGGAGGGTGATGATAAATTACCCGTCATTATTGCTAAAGATTTAAGTGATGAGGAAAAGACTGCTCTAATAAAGGTCTTGAAGTCACACAAGCAAGCCATTGCTTGGAAACTCTCCGATATAAAGGGTATTGACCCTGAATTTTGTACTCACAAGATTCTAATGGAGGATGACTTTAAACCAGCAGTCCAACATCAAAGAAGGGTGAATCCTAAAATCCACGATGTTATCAAACAAGAAGTTCTCAAACTTCTTGATGCAGGATTGATTTATCCCATCTCTGATAGTCCTTGGGTTAGTCCTATTCACTGTGTTCCAAAGAAGGGTGGCATAACTGTTGTCACAAATGATGAAAATGAGTTGATTCCAACTCGATTGGTTACGGGGTGGCGTGTTTGCATTGACTATCGTAAGCTAAATGATGCCACCCGTAAAGACCATTTTCCTCTGCCTTTTATGGATCAGATGCTTGAGAGATTAGCAGGAAACGAGTACTATTGTTTCCTTGATGGTTTCTCGGGTTACTTTCAAATCCCCATTGATCCACAAGATCAAGAAAAGACTACCTTCACGTGCCCTTATGGAACCTTTGCTTATAAACGTATGCCTTTCGGCTTATGTAATGCTCCAGGCACATTCCAGAGGTGTATGATGGCCATATTTACCGACATGATTGGTAAAACAATGGAGGTCTTTATGGATGACTTTTCGGTCATTGGGGATTCGTTCCAAGCATGTCTCTCCAATTTAGAAAACATGTTGAAACGGTGTAAAGACACCAATCTTTGTCTAAATTGGGAGAAGAGTCACTTTATGGTCAAAGAAGGCATTGTCCTCGGCCATAAGATATCAAAGAACGGGATTGAGGTTGACAAAGCTAAAGTTGATGTCATTGGTAAATTACCTCATCCCACTACCGTCAAAGGTATTAGGAGTTTTTTGGGTCATGCCGGTTTCTATCGTAGATTCATACAAGATTTTTCTAAAATCGCCCGGCCAATGACTCACCTCCTTGAAAAGGATGCTCCTTTTATCTTCTCACCTGAGTGCATCAAAGCTTTTGAAATATTAAAGAAAAAGCTTACTGAAGCACCCATTCTAGTTGCCCCCGACTGGGATTTTCCCTTTGAGCTCATGTGCGATGCAAGTGATTTTGCTATCGGTGCAGTCCTGGGGCAACGAAAAGCTAAACATTTTCAGCCTATCCACTACGCAAGTAAAACAATGACTGAAGCTCAAACTCATTACACCACTACAGAAAAAGAATTGTTGGCTGTGGTATATGCCTTTGAGAAGTTTCGGCCATATTTGATCTTGACAAAATGTGTAGTGTATACGGATCACTCGGCTCTCAAATATCTCTTTGCAAAACAAGATGCAAAGCCGAGATTACTCCGTTGGGTTCTCCTCCTGCAAGAATTTGATATCATTATACGTGATAAAAAAGGAGCTGAGAACCTAGCTGCTGATCATCTATCCCGATTAGAGAACCCACACCAAGATGTTTTCGAGAAAAAGGAAATAAATGAAACATTTCCTCTCGAGACACTCAATGCGGTTACTTTTCGAGGAGATTCTACTACCCCATGGTTTGCCGACTTCGCAAATTACCATGCGGGTAACTTCATAGTGAAAGGGATGTCGACCCAACAGAAGAATAAATTCTTCAAGGATGTTAAACATTACTTCTGGGACGACCCCTACTTATTCAAAATCTGTGCGGATCAAGTCGTCCGACGGTGTGTTTACGGACAGGAAGCTATTGACATTCTCAAAGCTTGCCATGCTGGACCCACGGGGGGCCATCATAGTCCAAACTACACCGCCAAAAAGGTGTTTGATTCCGGGTTTTATTGGCCCACAATCTATAAGGATGCCCAAGATCTCATAAAAACTTGTGAAGCTTGTCAGCGTCACGGAAATATTTCACAACGAAATGAAATGCCACAAAATGCAATTCAAGTCTGTGAAATCTTTGATGTCTGGGGCATTGATTTTATGGGGCCATTTCCATCATCTCGAGGAAACAAATACATTCTCGTGGCTGTTGACTATTTGTCAAAATGGGTTGAAGCAAAAGCTTTACCCACTAATGATGCCCGAGTTGTTGTAAAATTCCTGAAAGCTCTTTTTGCCCGTTTCGGAACTCCACGTGCTATAATCAGTGATCGTGGTACGCATTTTTGCAATGACAAATTTGATAAAGTCATGCAAAAGTACGGTGTAACTCACCGTCTTTCCACTGCGTATCACCCACAAACAAGTGGGCAAGTTGAAGTTTCAAATCGGGGTATCAAAAGAATTTTGGAAAGGACTGTAGGAGAAAATCGTGCATCCTGGTCGGATAAATTGGATGATGCACTATGGGCCTTTCGTACAGCTTACAAAACACCCATCGGGTGTACACCATACAAGCTTGTGTACGGAAAGGCATGTCATCTTCCGATCGAATTAGAGCACAAAGCCTACTGGGCCTTGAAACATGCTAACTTTGACCTTCAAACTGTGGGTGATCACCGTAAAGTTCAAATGAATGAATTAAATGAACTGCGTGATCAAGCATACGAGAACTCTTTGATTTATAAAGAAAAGACAAAGAAGATTCATGACTCTAAAATCAAGAACCGCGTTTTTAACGTTGGTGATCGAGTCCTTCTTTTCAATTCAAGATTGAAGATTTTCTCGGGAAAACTCAAATCCCGTTGGTCTGGTCCATTCACTGTTACAAAAGTTTATCCATATGGTACCGTTGAGTTATCTCAAAATGACGGACCAAATTTCAAAGTGAATGGTCATCGGTTAAAACACTACTTTGGAGAGGACATACCATTCATGGTTGTCCCGGATCTTCAAACTTTCCCCATGAACCAATAAATGCGGGGATCGAGTCAAGCTAGTGACTCGGTGATCAAAAACATTAGCCCGCACCATATGGGTTTTCACCCATATTTCTGACTTCTTTCTATTTTCTACCACCCTAGTGTGGGGGAGATGCCCCACAGGTTGTATATATGTAAATATTCCAAAAAAAAAAAAAAAAAAAAAAAAAAAAAAAAAAAAAAAAAATGTGTGTGTATATATAAAATAATGGCTATTCAGTATTTCCCTTTCACGTTCTAAGTATTGGTTTAACAGCCGGTTCTTTGAATATTGAGGGCAATATTCAGTTCTAAGTGTGGGGGGGAAATTCTAGCGAATTTTATCAAATGTATCATCTAGCACCCCCATTTTAGCCAAAATTTTAAAATTTTTTCTCACTTAGAACTCAGTAAATGGTTATCAGTCCGCCATGTCTAACCCACATAAGGACTGGCTAATCCAGGAGCAAACGGCTCTTGGTAAAGATGTCTCAAATCCGTTGATGGCTTGCAATTTGCCCAAAATTGTATGGTATTCGACTCACCATATCTTCATAAGTAAAGAGTTGGCTAGCCCGCAAGTTTATGGCTTGTGGTAAAGGCATTGGAATACCATAATTGGTAATCAGCTCACCAAAGATAATATTGATAATTTATCTAAGAGTTGGCTAGTCCAGAAGCAAACGGCTTCTGGTAAAGACAAATCAAACCCGTTGACAGCTGATGGTTTGCTCAAAATCATTTGGTTATCATTGTACCAAAGTATCACATACTAAAACATTGGCTAGTCCAGAAGCAAACGGCTTCTGGTAAAGACAAATCAAAACCGTTTACAGCTGGTGATTTGCTAAAAATCACATGGTTATCAGTGTACCATAGTTCTTACTTGAACTGAAACATTTGGCTACTCCAGAGGTGATGGCTTTTGGTAAAGAGATAAAATCCATTAAATTTTCAAAAATATTGCTAGGGACTAGCAATAGTTTAGTGTGGGGGATTGATGAGTGTATAAATACTCATCATTTTTGTCATATCTGAACTGCCAAAACATCCAAAAACACTCAAAAATGCATCAAAATACTGAAAATATCCCAGGAGTGTGTTTTATAAGTTTCAAATGCAAAATGTTTGAAAACAATTGAAAAACAAACAAAGTTTGCATAATTGGCAGTTTCAGTCCCTCAACTTTCAAAAGTTGTCAAAACTAGTCCCTGGTTATTCAAAATATGAAATATATCATTAAAGGTCCTTGGGAATTCACAAGTTGTCAAAAGAAATCCTTTAAAGTTAAAAATTGCAAATTGACAACTTTAGTCCCTCAACTTTGAAAAGTGTCAAAAATGGTCCCTAGGTTATTTAAAATGGAAAATTAATAATTATAACCCTTGTACTATTCATCTATGGCAAATATGGTCCTTGTGTTAACATTGTGATATTTACAGGTTCAGCCCTTCATCTATTCAGAAATTACATAATTGATCCTTGGGCTTATACAAACTACAAACCAAACCGGACCCTTTATCTATAACCCTTAGCCCATTTACCCTTAACCCAAAAATAAATAAAACAAACAAACACCCCTAGCCCACTAAACCATAACCCGGCCCAACCCTTAAATAAAAATACCAGGTCAAACCAGGGTCAAACCAACCCTGGTATTCCTTCTTCCTCACAACACCCCGCCAAAACCAAACCATCTTTACTGCTTCAAACCACCATCCACCTATCACTTCCACTTGCACCCCCAGTCACTAATCTCTCCCCTCCACCTCCACAAGCACCCAAATTTCTTTAATTGTAAAAAACCTGCTTAAACAACTTTTGTCCTGTTTTCCCGCCAAATATGCCACTTGGACGATTGTGATGAAATTAGCCAAACCAAAGGTCAAGATGTGGTGGGATATGCTCAGAGATGTCGACAATGAGATAAAAGTCTATAAAGAAAGGATGGGAAGCAATGTGAGAGACTATCTAGTGTAATTTTAGTTAATTAGTGTCGAATTAGTTAAATTTAAATTCTCAGTGTAATTTTAAGCTTCCAAGTACTCTTTCTAGTAATTTCAAGTGTATAAGAATCCTTTTCAATAATTAATTTCAAGTTTTATGTAAGAATTCAGTTAATGCAATTTTCTTGTCCAAATTTCATGTTTTGTTGAATGTTGTTAAGAATGTTGTTTCTGGACTCATAAGATCACATAAGCTCCTATATAGCTTATAAAAGCTATTAGTAATCCTTAAAATCAGGTTAGTAATAAAAAACTCAAAAATACAAATAGGTCAACAAAAGTCAAAGTTCAGGTTTCATGATGAAGATGGCTGGAGCAAGGGAAATTCTGGATTGCCCTTGGGTTAGAGGCTTTGTGGAAAGCCCATAGGAGTGATCTTAAGTCCTTGTTCTTGGTTTCAAGCTGGATCACAATTGTAAGCCTTTGTAGCCAATATTTGCATTTCACTGTATAAGTTAATTTTTGCTTAAAATCTTTGTGTTTTCAAGTCTTTGTGGTATTGTTAAGTCATAATCTAGCTTAAATCAGTTAGCTTGTTCACTGAATTGGCTTATTGCTATAATCTCATTTTCAGTCAAAAATAGTGTTGTATTGATTCTCAGCATTTTTTTGTTGTTGTTGTTACTTATGTGCTCATTTAGTCTCATTGTATCATATTATATCATTATGAATCAGTATCATGGTCTTAATCAGTGAATTCCTTTGAAAATCTCAAAATCAACCATATAAAGGGGTGTTGGATTTGCAAGATTAGACTGTGCTCTAGTTGCTGTTTGTTGTTAATATTGGTCAAAACATGTTTCATTAGGCCTATCTAACTCAGTTTGACAATAAAATCCAGTCCTATTTTGTGAAAAAGTCAAAAACCACTTTGATTCCTTGGATTTGTTCACTGTTAGCAATATTTAGTTCCATAATAATCAAATCAGTTCAATTGTTGTTAAAGTTGCTTAGTATAGTCTTTTTATAGCTTATTACACCATTCTCAGTCAGTAGGATCAGATCAAAACTCACCAAAGTCAAATATTTAGTTTTACTGCATAAGTCAAAATCTCCCCTGTGCACCCAGAAAAATCAGACTTTCATAAGCCTGCACAAGCTTCAATACTTGGACTTAGCTTGTGATAATTGGTTCTTTGTGAAGCTTAGCAACCCATCTTCAAGTTCCAGCAATAATCTTTCCATTTCTAGCTTATTTGATAGGGCTGCAATCAGCTTCTATTTTGTCCCATTTTAATCAGTGTATACTGATCAGCATTTGACCCACTTTCATAAGCTAATCATGAGCTCTCTAGTGGACCCCACAGTGAGAGCTTTAGCTTTTTGAACACCCCACCAGCTCATCTTAACACTTCAGTGCTCATTTTGAGCTTAGGAGCTTTTGCCTCTAGCTTAAATTGCTTTCAAAAATCATTGCAGGCCTGAGTGTTTAACTGAGTGGAATTTGGATTGCTTATTGGCTTAATCTGAGCTTATCAGTGAATCCCTTTGTCCCTCTTTGCTGATTTCAAGTTTATTTAACTTATTTGCACCTTATTTTCCCTTTGTTTCAAGCTTGTAGCCTATTTTGAGCTTAATTCCCATTTTGAGCTCATAAGCTCAACTGTTAAGCTTTTAAGTACCAAACTGCTTATTTTTTAGGTTTCAAAATTTTTGTCTTCATTAAAGTTGTCTATTTTCAGTAGTTAAACAAGTTTGTAGTTTAAAGTTTTTGTTAAAAACCACTTTTTAGAAAGTGATAGCTTCTATTTAAGAAGCTTGAGCTTTTTAGCTTATTTTTCTGCTTTTTACTTAAGCACTTTCTGATTTTATATTTTTCATAAGTTTCTGTCACCATAGGATAATTATAGAAAAAGTTTCATAATTTTCTGAGTTTGTTTAGTATTTATTAGAATTTAAAATAGTTAAAAAAAATATTTAAAATAGTAATTAAATCATAATAAATAGAATATTAATCAGAAAAATATAAATCCAATTTTCATAATTTTCTTTTGTCATTTTTAATCTAGGAAAAATATAATTTTATTTTTAGACCTTAAGAAAAACCAAAAATAGAAATATAGTGATAGCTTCTATTTAATAGAATTTATCTTTTAAAATTTTAATTAAGTAAATTTCATTTTTATAATTTTCTTATCTTCTTATCACCTTAGAGTATTTATATAAAAAATTTCAGATTTTTCTTTGATCTTTTAGTATTTATTAGAATTTTAATTAGTTTAAATAATTATTAAATAGTTTTTAATTAATAATAATTAATTAATAAGTCAAATAAATAATTTTCTTTTTCCAATAATTTTCTTTTATTATTAGGATTGTAAAAATATAATTTTCATATATGTAGGCCTTTTATTTATTTAATCTCACTTTTTATTTTGTACGTTTACGTTTATTTAAACGTACATTTTTAGATTTTAGACGTTTTAAGTAATTTGATTCCTTGTATTTATTCCATAGCTTGTTTTAAGCTATTCTCTTTTATTTTCTTAGTTTAATAATTCCAAAACCCTTTCCCATTCAATTACACTTGATCACAAGCCGTTTTTAAGGCACAATTTCACATCTCGCTGGGACTTAAACGACCCGGGGATAAAACTATACTCCTTGGTTAATTGTGTCCTCAATTGGTTTGACTTTGTTTGACCACATCCGTGGTTGATTTAGGTTGACCATTTGGAACCAATCATAACACCTATTTCTATCCGTTGTGATAGTGCTGCTACATTGGCAAAGGCTTATAACCAGATGTACAATGGGAAGTCTAGACACTTAGGTATCAGGCATAGCAAGATTCGTGAGCTAATCATGAATGGGGTGGTATCTATAGAGTTTGTTATATCTCAACAAAACTTAGCTGATCACTTGACGAACGGTTTGGCTAGAGACTTGGTTTTAAAGTCTGCTAAAGGGATGGGTTTGAAGTCCAACTTAGTCACTGAATGCTAAGACACCCAACTCCCTCCTGAGGAAACTTGGGAGTTGAGTTCAATGTGGAAAGCTAAACATTTAGTGGACTGGAGCACATGTTTTATTATCATCCCAAGGTTGTGCTCAGAACCTGCTGAAAAGGAGGATGAAGTCTTTACTTCTCAATGGTTAATTTATTTGAAAAAGTGCTAAGCAGGAGCATGAATAAAGAGGAACCACCTATGTAAATGTTGAAGTTTTGCCGCTTCAAGAAGCTTTGGACTTTTAGCTTTTACAACATTTATGAATTGGATATGGACACATGGCTTGTATAGTGTCAGGAGCAATTAAGTGTTTGAAACTTGTGTGTATTTTATCTTCAGGTACTCAAATGGGTTGAAGGATTCAATTCTTAGAACACCCTGATTCTCGAATATTTGAACGTGTAATGTACTAAGATGAGAATTCAATCTTCAAGATATTTTCATTTATGCACATGTTTGTTTAATGTTTATTTTCATGCAAAGGAAGTGAACTAAATTTGGGGAGGATTGTTGGAAAATTTAGTGCACTTGAGGGATCAATTCACACCTAGTAATGGGCTTGGAGGTACGGAGTGTACACCCATCAGGTCCCTGTTTACCCTGACTCAATTAGTGGTTTGTGGTTCTTTTGCTAGTGTTATTAATTCTACTGCTGAAGCAGATGATTCTACTGCTAGTGTTAATAATGCTACTGCTGAAGCAGAAGTTCCTACTGCTAGTACTATAATAGTACTGCTAGGCTGCTAAGCATAGATTCTGCTGCTAGGCAGAGATTCTACTGCTGGTAATGCAGGAAAGAATTTGTAACTACTTTGACCTATTTTTGGGAAGTTTCAAATTCGTAATTAAAACCATTATTATCTGGTCTTGTAACCACTATGGCTAGAATTGAGGAGTATTATGAGGAGATTAATTGGCCAATTAATGCTCATGATTCCTCTTGACTAGGTTTGAGTAATCTCTAATTTAAATAGAGATCATCCATCCGCATGAGAAAGATACAGAAAACATAAACACTTGAAAGCATATTGGTTCTTGATTTGTGCCTAAAACAAGAACATCACTTGGTCTTATCCCATAGAGATATTCGTGCAACCCCGGCATAGGGTCGAATAGTTTATATTGGAAAGTGATAACACGATTTCAAGTGAATATCCGGTACCATTGATTATTTTTACCCTGTTCTTGGAACACATCAGACACACAAACTTAACATAAGCTGGTTCCAATATCAACATTACATACTTTGCAGCCGCTTGAAGAACCAGTTGGCTTGCAGAACCAAACACACACCCGCGACTTCTTTCTGTCCACACTTACAACACCCACTGGTGCATGCCAAACACCCAATCCAGTTGACTTATAACATCCACTAGTGCAATGCCAACCACCAACACCCAATGGTGCAATGCCAACCACCAACACCCACTGGTGCAATACCAAACACCCTAAAACCAATACCAGAATCTCAAAATAATCCTTGACCCACTGACATTAGAAACCACTTGAATAGAGGACCATACATGGCGTAATTGCAAACACCACTTGAATAAACTGAAACTAATAATTTGACAACACAAACTGAATCAATACTCAATAGGCACCAAGCTAACTAATATCACGAGATTGATTATAAGCATCTTATAAATTATAAATACCTATCTTGTAACACCCCATAATTTTCCAAACGTATTCTTATAATGAAATATCCTTTTTTTTCCATTTACGGACCCTTCTGAGGTCATTTGACTTGAGAACGTGAAGATTATCTCATGAAACGTGAAAACCGCACACAACGCGTACCGACACAACCGACGATTTAATTTGATTTTGGTATTATTTACGAAGAACTGGGCGTATGAATACCCATTTTTATTGGAAATATTATTTGGAACGCAATTGTGAAATTCTCGTGACTTGAATCAGCCGTTTACTAGTCTAAACGTGTCCAGAACCACTAAATTCCAAAAGATAACACAAATTACAATTATGCTCCCTGAGGTGATAATTACCCACCGCCCTCTGAAGTTCAAGATTTACAAGATCAGTCCCTGCGTGTCTATATAAGCAAAAATAATTAGGGTTTTCTTCATAACCCTAACTCTCACTCACACACACCTATCCTCTCCTCCTCTCATCCGGCGCCGGCCCACTGTTCCAGCCACCAGCCGCCGCATCATCACCACCATGTAACGCCACCACCTCAGACACCACCATCTATACCACAGTCACCATCTACACCTCATCAACTCCTTTTCTCTCTCTACACATCCGGCCATCCAACGCCACCGCTAAGCTGCCATCAGCCGCCATCATTTCCGTCGCCATCTTGTTGTTTCGAAGAAGAGATTTTGTGTCTTGGGTTGATAGCGACAAACGGGGCACGAAGAGGAGTTGTCTTAGGGTTTTGTTTGGTTCAAGATTAGCACCGCCGTCATCACCATCGACTTCATCTCCTACATCTCACGTCTCTCTCTCTTTCTTGTTACGGTAGCCGTGAATCCGATTATTTAATTGTTGTTTGGGTAAAAACCGAGTATATATAAACTGTCAATGTTTTCGTGGATCTAAAAATGGAGTAAAAGCCGGATTAAAAACATGTTAACAAGGATTTTATGTGGTAAGATTTGACTGAAATGGTGTTTGGGTTGTTGTAGTCGCGGGTTAGGTGTTAAACCCGTTTAGGGTTTCGGGTCGAGACCCAATTGGTGTCTCAGTTTAGTCTCGGTTGTAATTGGGTTTGATTATATTGTGTTTATTTGAGCTTATTTTGATTAGGTGTTTACATGTATTAATTAAGAGGGCGCTTGTTTGTTTTTGGTTCACAAGAGACGCACCCAAAGGGGTGTTTAGTTGTCTCGGTTATAATGGAAAAACACCAAGGCGGTGTTTATGTTTGGTTTGTTGTGTTTAACGAGACCACCACATGGGTGGAGTCTTCGTTACGGTTCAGTTTATGAGAAAACCCACATAGGGGTATGGGTGTGCTTGTCGTTCGGTTTAGCGAGAAGACCACAAGGGTGGTCTTTTGTTTGCGTATGTCTCGGCTCAACAACCACAAGGGTGTACACATTTGAGCTACTCTTGGTTAAACTACAACACCTCGAGGGTGTTTTGTGTTGAGAAAAGTGACACCGGACTGAAGCAAACCCACAACTAAAATATGAAGTATAATAAAAGATGACACACGGATATAACGTGGAAAACCCCAAATAGGGTAAAAACCACAGGCAAGGAAAGATACATTTCACTATGATGAAAACTAAGAGTTACACCTTCTCTTTAGGTACAAGGATAAACACTAATCATTATATCTCTTGTATTAGGAGATACCACACAAACTCTCTAATAAACTCACACATTACTAGGAGAGAAAGAAACACAGAACACTATGTGTTTTGCTTTGTTTTGGGATGATGAATGAACTAACATTCGTTGCCTTTTATAGGCGTTTGTTACATGTGATAGGCTGCAAGTTGTTTTCCCAAGTCGCCAATTATCTCTATCCATTCAATTCACCTGTCACCATCCACTTGAAAGAATATATTCCATTTAGATACAATGTATCTTATAACAATCTCCCACTTGAAGATTTGATTGAAACTCAATCAATCTTCACACGTTATCCTTCCTTGCACTTCCATGTTGCTTACGTTTCCGCTAGGCCGCATGAGGATCGACACCATATAAACTTGTCACATTTGATTGCTTTCGTTAGATAATCTGCCACGTTATTGTCAGTATGAATTTTCTGCATATCCACGGTTCCTTCTTCCACTTTCTCACGAACGAAGTGATACTGAACTCGTATATGCTTTGTCTTTGAATGAAATGTTGAATTCCTTGGAAGATACAAGGCACTCTGGTTGTCGAAAAATAGAGTAATTTTCTCTTGTTCGTGCCCGAGCTCTTCCAACAACATCTTCAACCATACTGCTTCTTTGCTGGCTTGAGCAGCTGCAACATATTCTGCTTCCGTCGTTGACATAGCGACAACTGACTACAGTTTTGAAACCCAGCTTACTGTTCCGCCAAAAAGTGTAAACACATACCCGGTGGTTGATTTACTTCCGTCAAGATCACCTGCGTAATCAGAATCAACATATCCCTTGACAGTTAAGTCCGATTCCCCAAAACATAATGCAACATCTGAGGTTCCTTTAATGTATCTAAGGATCCTCTTCACAGCTTCCCAATGCTCTCTACTAGGTTCCGCCATGTACCGACTCACTACTCCCACTGCATGTGCAATGTCTGGTCTTGTACAAATCATCGCGAACATTAAACTTCCCACTGCTGATGCATACGGTACTCGAGACATCTCCATCCTCTCTTCTTCACTGCTAGGACTCATCTTGGAGGATAACTTGACATTAGTAGGAAACGGGGTTGATATTGGCTTACAATCTTGCATATTGAACCTTTGCAAGATTTTCTTCACATAACTTTTCTGTGAAAGCCAAATTTTCCTACTAACTCTATCTCGGTGAATTTGCATCCCTAAAATCTTGTTTGCGGGTCCTAAGTCTTTCATCTCGAATTCCCTAGCGAGTTGTCCCTTCAGTTTACTGATACGATCTTTGTTGGGGCCTGCAACCAAGATGTCGTCAACATATAACAGCAAGATGACAAAATCATTGTCTCCAAACCTCTTGTAATATGCACAAGGGTCTGCGTGTAGTCAGTTATATCCAAGGCCAATGATGAAAGAATCAAATCTCTTGTACCAACACCGCGGCGCCTGCTTTAAACCGTACAGAGATTTGTTTAACCTACAAACCAAGTTCTATTTTCCTTTTTGTTTAAAACCTTCTGGTTGGAGCATGTAAATTTCTTCCTCAAGATTTCCATGAAGAAATGTAGTTTTCACATCTAGCTGCTCTAGATGTAGATCATACGTAGCACACATTTCCAGAACCACTCAAACAGTTGTCATTCGAACCACAAGAGAAAATATTTCATTGAAGTCAACTCCCTCTTTCTGAGCATATCCTTTTACTACCAATCTTGCACGATACCTCTTCACCAGGTCATCACCGTTCCTCTTGATCTTATATACCCATTTGTTTCCAATAGGTTTTCTACCTACTGGTAGTGGCATCAGTTCCCATGTTTTATTCTTATGAAGAGCTTCAATTTCTTCTTGCATTGCTTCCATCCAGAATGAAGCATCTGAATTATTCAGTGCTTCTTGAAGAGTTGATGGATCTCCTTCCTCTGTAAGAAGACAGTATGCAACATTGCCCTCTATAACATAATCCGAGTGCCACACCGGACTTTTTCTTTCATGATTAAGTGTACGATTCGTTGGAGCTTGAGACTCAGTTGTCTCATTCACCTCGTGCTGTGGTACGGCTTCGGAAGAATCACTCGACTGAGATTGCTTTTCCACCTGTATTGATGTAGTTTCTCTTTTAGTGCTATCACCTTCTTCATTTTCTTGAATTTTGTCTTCCATAAAGACAACATCTCTGCTGACGACTACATTGTGGGCAGTGGGGTCCCACAAGCGATACCCCTTTACTCCGTCAGCGTACCCCAAGAACAAACATTTTCTGGTTTTCAGATCCAGCTTTGTAGTTTCTTGAGAATTGTACATCATGTACACAGGACTTCCAAATATATGAAGGTCTGAATAGTTGACCGGCTTTCCCGTCCACATCTCCATCGGTGTCTTTAACTCAACTGCAGTTGAAGGTGACCGATTTATCACATAACAGGCGGTATTGACTGCTTCTGCCCAGAACGATTTTTCCAAGCTTGCAGTTGCCAACATTGCTCTTGCTCTTTCTAACAAGGTTCTGTTCATCCGCTCTGCCACTCCGTTTTGTTGAGTGTATGCCGTCGTGAACTGCCTTTTGATTCCTTCTTGCCTGCAAAAGATATCAAAATCATCACCAGTGTATTCGCCTGCATTATCTGTCCTCAAACACTTGATCTTCTTTCCAGAATCAAGTTCAACCCGCGCTTTGTAAACTTTGAAAACTTCAAACACATCAGACTTTTTCTTGATTGGGTACACCCAACATCTCCTGGAATAGTCATCAATGAAGGATACAAAATACTTTACTCCTCCCAAGGATAGAACCGGTGCCTGCCATACATCAGAGTGAACCAATTCTAGAAAAGAGACACTTCTAGAATTTGATGTCTTGAATTTTAGGCGATGATGCTTGCTGATAACACAATGCTCACAGAAAGGTAAAGAAACCTTTGTGAGGCCAGGAATTAACTTCCTTTCAACAAGAATCTTCATTCCTTGTTCTGACATATGTCCAAGCTTCTGATGCCATGTTACTGCAACTTTATGACTTGGACTATGTGAAGCAACAGATGCTCCCGCCTCCTCCATTATCTCTCCCTTTAGTTGGTATAAGTTCGCAGCTACCTTTTCACCTTTCATAAGTACAAGCGCACCTTTTATAACTTTCATGATCTTGTTTTGTATTTCAACCTTACAACCAAGATCATTCAATTGTCCTAGAGACAATAGATTCTGTTTCAGGCCCTCAATATGTCGCACATCCCGAATAGTATGAACTGTACCATCATGCACCTTCACCATGATATTTCCAATTCCAATGATCCTTAGTTTATTATCATTGCAACTGTACACAGATTCGCCCCCAAAGATAGGTTTATATTGATGAAACCATTCTCTTCTTGCGGTCATATGAAAAGTAGCTCCAGTATCGAACAGCCATACATCTGCAAATCTTTTCCTGCCATCATTTGCAACTGCTGCTTCACAACACAGAGTGTTACTATCTTCTGAAGTGCTAGCAAAATTTCCCTGAGGATTAGAGGTATTTAAACCCCGACAATCTTTCTTAAAGTGACCAGGCTTGCCACATTTGAAGCATTTAAAATTCTTCTTCCTTCCTGTTTTTGATTTACCATGATTGTGACTCCCACTGGAGCCAGGTTCCATTGACCTCCCTCTCTTCACAACCAAACCCTCCACCTGTCTTGAACTGGTTTTCCTGTCCTCCCAGTTGTTGCGCCTATTTTCTTCTTCCAGAATGGCGGCTGCAACATCATCGAAGACTAGATAGTCCGAAAGAACATTACTGGTTAAGTTGATGATAAGTTGGTCATATGAGTAAGGTAAACTTTGAAGTAGAATTTCAGCACGTTCTTGTGGCTCTATTTTACAACTTAAAGACGTGAGCTAAGAAAATAGAGTATTCAGGTTATTAACGTGCTCAGTCACTAAAGTAGATTCCATCATGCGACGAGCATAAAGTTTCCTCTTGAGAAATATCTTATTGTGGAGCGATCTTGCCTCGTACATTCGAGCAAGATGATCCCAAATCTCCTTTGCACTTTTCTTTTCCTATATGCTTGACAAAACTCCAGCTGCTAATGCCAGATGAAGATTTGCAATAGCATTTCCGTCTATCTCGTCCCATTTACTGTCATCCGTGACCTCAGCTGGCCTTTCGTCAATGGCCGCTAAACATTTATCCTTTCTAAGGATAGCCTTCATCTTTAATTTCCACAACGAGAAATTA
The DNA here is from genome assembly GCA_021014915.2 of Artemisia tridentata subsp. tridentata. NCBI lineage: Eukaryota > Viridiplantae > Streptophyta > Magnoliopsida > Asterales > Asteraceae > Artemisia > Artemisia tridentata. The sequence goes on from CP139506.1 coordinate 278,999,495, forward strand.
TTCTCATTGAATTTTTCGATTTCAAATTTTGCCGCCATTGCTACAATTACAATCTACTTTTCGACAAAACTATTATTTGTTAATAATAGTAATGAACACTTTTTGAGTGAGTATAATCTTACTTATCTTTTGATGTGGAGGGTCCACTTATTAGTGGCAACCACAGAGCATACGATAAATAATTATACACACACCCAACCTTAGCTCTTGATACCACTTGTTGAGAAAAGTGACACCGGACTGAAGCAAACCCACAACTCAAATATGAAGTATAATAAAAGATGAAAAATGGATATAACGTGGAAAACCCCAAATAGGGTAAAAACCACGGGCAAGGAAAGATACGTTTCACTATGATGAAAACTAGGAGTTACATCTTCTCACTAATTACAAGGATAAACACTAATCGTTATATCTCTTGTATTAGGAGATACCACACAAACTCTCTAATAAACTCGCACACTACTAGGAGAGAAAGAAACACAGAACACTATGTGTTTTGCTTTGTTTTGGGATGATGAATGCACTAACATTCATTGCCTTTTATAGGTGTTTGGTATATGTGATAGGCTGCAAGTTGTTTTCCCAAGTCGCCAATTATCTCTATCCATTCAATTCACCTATCACCATCCACTTTCAAGAATATATTCCATTTAGATACAATGTATCTTATAACATTTTGTTCGTCTTGGTAAACAACAAATAACTAAAAGGGGTGTTTGAATTTGTTGGTAGTTTTTACATTTGTGATTTGCATTTCTGATTTGAGTTTGGTGTATGTCATTTACAAACTGAGTAAGAGTTTGATTGTTGTTTCTATGTTCGAATCACAAGGGTGCGTTTGAGTTAGGTTCCATTTGGGCTTATAGCCCACATAAGGGTGAGTTTGTTTGTTAAAAGGGTTGTCAATCCCAAGACAATTAAGGGAGGGTTGGTTTTTGTTTAAGAGTGGGCCGAAGCCCATTGTAACTAGGGAACATTTGGGTTGTTAATATTTTTGGACTCCAAAGCCCATTGACAAAATAAGAAGGGTGCGTTAAACTGTGAAATTTATTTATTAAGTGTTAAACGTTGTACTAACGTGTTGACTTGTTTTAGTGATCTATTGGTACATTTCGGAAATTGAACTTGGGATTGTGATTTGGATTTGGATAATACGGATACTTAACGGATTAATTGCTTGGATTGTGACTATGATTATTGGACTATACTTGGACATGATTTATTTGGACAATTTGGACTTATTGGACTTGAAACGAATACAATGTATTAGACTTAATACGAATTTAATATATTTGATTCGCAGCAAATATACAATAAGAAAATAATGTCTAATAATCAATGGATACTTGTTATTAATTTTCTAATAAATTGTTTTGAAAGTTTATTTAAGTCGCGATGACTTGGGAATGTGTATAAAAGGACGCGTCATACCGAAATTTACAGAACGTTCAAAACTAATGCCATTATTTTAAATTAATTTTATTATAAAACCTAATTGACTTTTCTAAGCTATTTGGGGATTTGGGTAACTTCCGGAACTTACCAATCAACCGATTTGTATAGCCTCGTGAGGAATACCACTTGCAAGTTGCTCCAACACTTATTGAGTGGTTCGCCATTTAATGTTCTATTATCTTGACAACATTTTTTAATGACCGTGTAAAGTATCAAACATCATAAACATACTTTTTTGAACTTCGTCACTATATCTTCAAATAATTTTACAAAATAAAATTTAGTAGGGAACCTAATGGAATAGCATCAGCAGGGGCGGATCTACTTGGAACACAGGGTATACCCTGCGTAAATTATTGCTAGTGTATAAAGATCTGGGATTTTTCAAATGTAACCACAAAATGCACTAAAAATTTATGAGTGCACACCCTCTAAAAGACAAGAAAAACGTGAGTGCATACCTTAATCTAAGTTGGCATTGTTGAAAAAAACAAAAAAAGCTCCTGGTTTTTGTTTCAGCGACATTCTCCAAAAACGAGGGCAAATGATGTAGGTCAATTCTATGTTTTTTACTAGCCCATTATGTTTTACTTTATTTGGGAGACAACTTGGGTCCACCTATTTCCCCTCCTGGAGGCCCAATCGACTTAAATTTGCACATTCAGTTAAACATATTAGGTATTTTTGGTTCATTAAGTTGTGTTTATATTGGGTTCATGGTTATTTAAAAATTGGATAGTGTGTATGATTTATGAACCAAGATTTGTAATAGTGTAATAACTTTTACTCATGTCTATTTTTATTATTCAATATCTATTTTGTTACATGTGAAGTAGATTGTTATAGAAGATATTGAAATTTTTTCTTTACCCGACCCAAAAACCGCAACCCAAAGACCAATTTTTTTTTAATAACTTCACTAAAAATCGTGCATACCCTACACCGGATACTTGGATCTGCCACTGAGCATCAGATAGAATAGTAATTCAATAGTAATGCAGGTCTAAAACTCCTCTAAGATGTTTTTTCCGTACCTAGATTTTGTGCACTTGTTGTTTGATTTGGTAGGTGATGGCGATTCGGGTAAGCATGCGACGACGAAGGCCGGTATGATACCCAAGACGTATATGTGCTACCCTAAATAGATGCTGTGAAAATAGAAATATAATTGATCAGTACACACAACGCAAATATTATTATCCAGACATATAACTAAATATAAATTGCATAACTTTCATACCATGTGCCAGGACTTCACTACGGCTATGTATGGCGTGGAGCTTTTTGGAGCTTTTTGGGGCGATAAGCGGTGAGCAATGAGCTTTTTGATTTTCATTGTTCGTTTGGCAAAGAAGCTGCGAGCTGTGGCTACTGCTCACCGCTCATTGCTCACAGCTCACTGCTACTGTTCACTGCTACTTTTACCAAATACACCCTTCATGTGCTCAGAGTTGGATATTCAACTATTGTTCGAGAAACTAAAAAATATAAATAAAATTCACCATAAGAGCACTCGGTGTGGTAACACAGAGTTAAACTTTAACACACTGTCACGTCAGCGCCACATCAGCTTTAACATTTTCACCTTTAACTCAAAAAAACACACACTATCACAACTCACCTTTAACTCAACTATTTTCAAATTCAACCCCTAAACTAAAACTAATACTTCATTTAATAACTAACATAACATTAAATATTAAACATTACAATACGAATATTAAACATTGCATAACATTAAATATTAAACATTACAATACGAAACAAATACTTATTCATCGTCTTCAGAATCTTGTTCTTCTTGTTGTCGTTGAAGATGTTTATGCCAAAGATGCTCCATAAGGTCTAGTTGGAGTCGACTATGCGTTTCTCTGTCGCGTATTTCTTTCGCCTTTCGATGTTGGACATCACATCTGTCGACCCACCTGTCTTTCCTCATACGTGGTGACGGATCCACGCACATCTCGCCATACTCACGTAGTGCAAACTTTTGATCTTTTAAAATTATATTATGCAAAATAATGCTAGAATACATGAGTCTACGTATCCTGACAATTTCCATTTGACGTGCCGGTTGTTGTAGTATACCCCAACGTCCTTGAAGCACACCAAAAGCACGTTCGACATCCTTTCGTGTAATTTCTTGTTTTCTTTTAAAATAACCATGTTTATCGTCAGTTGTTGCCGAGAAGGATTTGACGAAAGTAGCCCACTGTGGGTAAACTCCGTCAGCTAAGTAATATCTCTTTTCATACCTGGTTCCATTAACTATATAAGGTGCTGCAGGGGTGTTGGTCCATGAAATTTGAGTAAATAAATAACAGTTTCATTAATAATGATAACAAATGTTACAAGATTAATCAAAATACAATTGACTAAATGATAACATCTTCAGCTTCTTCAAGGGGATAATTCCAGTAAACTATCCCCTTTGGATGACAAATAAACTCTCATTGATCCAAGCTATGCTTGAGATTCAATGAAAGGATGATCCTATCAACTAATACATTTTGTATTCTTTTGTTTATTTAGGACACATACTATCTCTATTACAAAGCATACAATATATACATATAACTAAACAAAGACATGTGGGGTTGGTGTGAGTTGTCATTCACTTGGTGTGAGTTGTCATCCACTAAGTGGTCCCTCTTCATCTTCCTCTTTTGTGCTTTGTCTGACTTCCCTTTTTTCTTTTGGAACTTCCCGCCCATATATTTCAGTCTGCTTGTAGAGATAGCGTCTTCAGGGTCACTGAGACATTTGTCAATTCTCAGTGATACTGGAGTTGTTTGTAGCTCGTATACTTTACTCACTGACACCGTATCAGTAAGTAAAGTGTTTCTTCAACAACGAGCTTTATACAACACTCACTGATTTCTTTATCAGTGAGTAACCCACTATTTTATTAGTGAGTTAGGCTATTTTATGTTCAAATCCTTGTCAGGGTAATTGGGTTAATTATTGACCCAACAATCTCCCCCTATTTGAATATACAAATAGCCCAGGTGACGTTGTGGTTTTTGGTTATTCAGGTTCAAACCTGCTTGTTCAGGGACTTGGGTTTAGTTCCTGAGGTTCAAGGGTTCAGGGACTTGATGGTTCTGGGAGTAGGGTTCAGTCACTTGATGGTTCAGGGGTTCAAGGGGTTCAATGACTGGTTCAGTGACAGGGTTCAGGGGATTTAATGACCTGTTTCACTGAGAGGGTTCAGGGACTGGGGGTTCAGTCACCAAATGGGGGTTCAGGGACCTAGGTTTTAGTCACGGGGTTCAGGTATTGAAGGTTCAGGGACTGGGGGTTCAGTCACCAAAGGGGTTCAAGGACCTGGACTGAGGTTCAGTGACCTGGGTTTTAGTCACGGGGTTCAGGGATTTAGTGATGGGGTTCAGTGACCAGGTTCAGGGGTTCAAGGGTTGGGTTTTTTTGTGTGTTCAGTGAACTGATGTATTCATGTTCACCCTCAGTTGTTCTCAGGACACTGATAAGTGCAATCCATTCAAGGAGTTCTCATTATCAATCTCATGTTCAGGCTTCGCTTGAAACAACTATAACACTGACACCCTTTGATATCAGTTTGAATGTGTTTAGGCTGAGTCTAATGCACACCAACTGATCTCTATATCTCTATGATTACACCACATTTGTTTTCTTTTGAACACTGATATAACCCATCAGGCTCAGTCCAACCCTCACCATTAACACACTGGTTCACACCACATTCAGGCTAAGCCTGAAGCAACAAAAACAAAACAGCCCCTTTTTATCCTTCCCTCTTCAGCTCCTTACACCCATTTATCAATCTCACTTCGCTCTCTTATTTTATCAGACCATCAGGCTTTGCCTGAATGACACCAAACTGATCTTCAATCACATTTCAGGCTAAGCCTAAAATAAACATCAACCTCACAAGCCACTATTAACAGCGACATAATCCACTGAGTCCGAAAATCCATCTATCTCAGCCTCGAGTTTTTTCACACCCTCATAATAAGGTTTAACCCGCGAGCTTTATAACCACCCCTAACACTCCTTTAATCAACTTAACCACTTTAATCCCAATACTCAACTCCAACCTCAGTTTCCATCTCAATCGTTCCTTAATGATAATACAATATCATTCTAATGAAACGAGACCCATCTCACCATCAGTGCCCTACTCTTCTTCGTTCTTGAAGTCGACAACCAATCTTTGTGATGGTTTGGTCAATCTATGGTGATCGGAATCTTGAGTTCACTGGATTTGTATCTTGAGGTTAACCGATATTGAAGATGATTGGTTTTGACCTTTTCCGGTGATGATTTAGTTCGATCGAGAGTTGTTTTGGTAGTGGTGAGTTTTTTCTTCTTTTTTTTTTTTTTTTTTTTTTTTTTTTTTTTTTTTGATTCAAATTGGTGATAAGGTGATGCATAGATCGATTTGGATTTGGTAGTGGTGAGGTTTTTGAGTGGTTGTAGAACGACTGGATTTTTTTATTTTTATTATTATTTTTTTTTTGTATCTGGGGTTTTTTTTTTTTTTTTTTTTTTTTTGAAATGAAGATGAGTTGATTGTTTTTATGATATGTGAAGATAGATGAAGGTTTTTTTGTTTTTGGGTTAATCTTATTTGTTTTGGATAAGATTTGGGTGGTGGGTGTATGTTTTGTGTGGTTCAGGGAGGGGATATATGTTTTTCAGTCACCAATAAATGTGTCTCTCCCCCTCAAAAATTGCTATAGCAGTAGTAGTTTTTGAAGATCATATTTATTTTTTTATTGAAGAATGTTATCAGCAATCATGAACGGATCTGGATCATAAGAATAATCCACCCGCTCTGATACCACTTGTTGTTCCCTTTACACACTTAGAAGTAACTACAAAGTTAATCTAATTGTGTTTATGACTGAGATTAGTGTAATGATTAATTATAACTGATAAGTAAAACGTAAATATAAAAAACACAAGTTTTTCAACGTTTAAATTCTTATTAGAAATCAATCAAAGAATCTATTACCCAAGTGTTTGCGGAATAAACACTTGGGATCGAATAGACAAGGTATGGTGTGTCTCCTCTCTAAACTCAAGCTATGCTTGAGTGTTGGGAATTAAATATTCAAGATGGTTAATATCGGGTTCTAATCCAAGAAATACTCTAAGTGTAATTCTGCTGCTAGTACAAAACGGTTTCTACTGATAATGTTGATTCTGCTGATAGAACATTTAACTCTACTGATAGTGATAAATGACTCTGCTGATAGGCTTAACATTCTACTGATGGATTCTGCTGATAGTGAACACTCTGCTGATGAAAGGATAAGATCGAAAAGATATTTATTGTATTTTGGTCAACAATATACGGTAGATAATATCTTACCCCATGTGCTTAGTTAACAAGTTGTATACATAGATACATGATGAAGCGAAAAGCGTACTGCTTTTAGGCGGTCATTTAAGCCCTAAATCGTATTTATTTGATCAAATATTGCCCTAAATCGTTCCTTTTGTCATTTTAGGTACTTTGGAGAAGAAATCTGGAAAAGGAAGCATTTTGGACGATTTTGGAGCATAAAAGTGAAGAAAACGACAAAGTCTCAAAATCGGCTAGAAAAGTACACTTAACGGCATCAGGGATTGTTCCAGACGGCGTCATGGCTTGGCAAAAGAGGTGGATATGAAAAATACACATGATAAGCCAGGGAGTTTTACAAAGGAAGTCTGACGGCGTCACCCTTTAAGGTGATCAAGGCCATCACGGTTTAACTTAAATAGAGACGGCGTCAAGCCCATTTCTGACGGCGTCAACCTTTGATAAGCCAGAGCGGATTTTGGAGCACTAAAGAGGGACGGCGTCAAGAAGGCCATCCGGGAACCCTAGACACGGCGAGGTGACGGCGTCAAGATCTACAACGTGACGCCGTCAGCCCCTAAACTCTATATATAGTTTTGCAATTTTTTGTCATTGTGTGCAACTTTGGGAGGAGAAACCCTAAGACGAATTTCTGCCATTTTTAAGGGTTTTTATACCCTCGGATCTCCCATGTTTAATTGAAGATAAGTAATCATTTAATCAATCAATATGTCTATGTGTTGTTTGATTATATCTTGTTCTTGTCTTTTAATTAACATGCTAGGCTAGATTTATCTTGTGTTTGCTTAGATCTAATGAAACCTAGCTATTGATTATTGGTTATTAGTGTGTTATTTATTGTATTGGATGATTGTTTATCGATGTTAGGCTTAAGAAAACTGGCTAACTTCCTATACGGCAACTTGCTTGAACGTCTTAAGAAACATGAACCAATGCGTACTAAGGTTTTTATGGTTGTATTTAATGCATGAGCGAATTCTAGTGATCCCATGTTAGGAGCTTCCTAGCCGGCTCGACATAGGAGTGAAGTAGGAGCTTGTAGAGTTGGGGAAGTACGTACGCCACCCCACGATTGGTATGAAGGAATACACCCGTCATCCACGCAATTAATACACACTAATCAACCGGTAAAAGATAGTTAGGGAGTAAGGAAATCTAAGTAAACACATTTCTCTCCACATAAGTTTCACAACCTTTTCATTTTCAGTTATTTTATTTTATTTGCATTTATAGTTATTTGGGTTAGTTGACTAGCAACTAATTCCGCCCACTCTTTCAAAACCCGAGATTTTACTTGCTTTCATAAAAATATAAAAATACAAAAAGAATCTTCCCTCACCCTTAGACCTATTAGAGTAGTTTTTCAATCCTAACGACACTATTCCCTGTGGAGAATGATCAATCCCCCGTACTTACCACTACACTATACTACATCGGTCAGGTACACTGCCTGGTGGGGTTGTAAGCCTCTTGAGATCCCTCAAGAGGTAAAACCTGTTGTAAGGTCGCAAAACCACGCATCAAGTTTTTGGCGCCGCTGCCGGGGAATAGTTATTGTTTAGGTTGAATTTTTTATTTTATTAGGTCTACTCACTAGATTCCTTTCTAGTGAGATTTTTATTTTCTTTTTCTAGGTTTTCTTTAGTCTATCTTTTTTCTTCGTTTCTTTGTTCGTAACCATTACCATCCGACATCATCGAAGGTGGTAATATCCTCGATCCCAGCAACCCACCACCACAACAACACCCACCTCCTAGAGCCCGTACCTTAGGAGACTACTCCCGTCCTAGCCACCATGGATATCGAAACACCATTGAGCTCACTCAAGGAGCCAATGTCACACCCTTGCGATCCGACACCATCCGGTTGGTGCAAAGCGGATGCGCATTCCATGGACTTCGTTCTAAAGATCCTAATCAACATCGCAAGGACTTTCTCAAAATCGTTGATTCTATAGACCTTGATGTTGCCACTCGAGAGACAACTCGACTGCGTCTCTTTCAATTCTCTCTGCGGGACCAAGCTAGTCAATGGCTAGAGCGTCTACCCGCAGGATCCATTACCTCTTGGGATGATCTCATCACTCGTTTCCTTGCTCAGTTTTTCCCACCAGGAAGAACTACCAAGCTAAGGAATGATATCTTGATGTTCCAACAACGTCAAGGCGAAACCCTCTACGAGGCATGGACTCGATTCAAGGACTTACTCCAAAAAGTCCCTCACCATGGCATAGAACTTTGGCTCCAAGTCCAAATCTTCTATGACCATATCAATTTCTCCACGAGGCAAACCATTGACCAATCGGCTGGTGGTAAGCTACGTGATCTAAGTGCGGAACAATCATGGGCTCTCCTAGAAGATCTTGCTCTTTATGACAACGAAAGTTGGAGTGATCCCCGTGATTTGAATAAAACGGTCAAGGCAATATCTCTGCCTTCGAACAATTCAAGCACTTCCGACCGTAGGATCATAGAACTTGAAGACCAAGTCAAGTTTCTTATGAAATCCTACGAGGCTCCTAAACCTTCAAGCCAAGTGAACAAAATCACTTCTTCATGTGAACTATGTAGTGGTCCCCACGACACTCGTGATTGCATGGAACTCCCCGAACAAGCTTTTGCGGACTACGCATCCTCGTGTACCGACGGAGCGGGAGACAAGTGGTACACTTTCAAACCCGAGCCAAACCCCTACGGTGATTCATACAACCCCTCATGGAAAAATCACCCAAACCTTAGGTGGAAACAAAACCAAAACGCACAACAAACCAATTCTTCCAACCCACCTAATCGTTTCCAATCAAGCGGTTCCAACTCGAACCGTACTTTCAACAACAATCCTTCCAGCAATGGTAGTACCAATAACTTTGAAGGGTTGATGTCCCAATTTATGGCATCTCAAGAAGCTCGTTTAGCCAAGTTTGAATCCGAATTCAATCAACAACAAACGGAGATGACCAATAAAATTGACAACTTATTGAAAGCCCTCAATAACCAAGTGCTATCACCTCCACATAAGGACGCTAGGAACACAAATAGCGGACCCCAAGTAAAAGACCCCTCTTCATCCAAACACATCCACTTCGTCAACATTGTCACTATTAAACCAATTGATAGGAATGAGGGTAATAGTGAACATGAGGATGAGGTTAAGAAAGTCGAGGTTGATAAAGAAGTTAGGAAAAGTGAGATTGAAGAAGTAGATGATGATGAGGACTACTTCAATAAGCTACCCACTAAGGAAGAGCGCGCATATCATACAGACTTATTCGATGACCCCGAGACACCATACTTCCTAGGTAGACCAATTATAAAAATAGGCGACCCTTCTAATCTCAACATACCATGCAACATCAGACATTTGCATGTGTGGAAAGCTTACATCGACCTTAGATCGCCCGTAAACATCATGACTAGAGCCCACTACAACCTAATAATGAAAAATCAACTTGGGTATAGGATGTTCCCTGATAAGGGTTGGATGAGTAACTTCACGGGAAGAGTTAAGGGATTACCGGTTTATGTGGGAAACTTCACCTATGTCACCGACTTTCTAATTGTAGAAGATATCCGCCCAATAGTCGATGCATCCTTAACTCAAGTAGTTTTTGGAAAACCATTTGTTGAGGTCTCTAGAATGACTTATGAACCTTCCTTAGGGATAGTCAGATTTAAGGATGAGACCGATGAGGTAAACTACCAAATGCCATACAAGATAGAGCAATTTCAACACTTGTCAAATGTTGAGAAGGAGCTTAAGCAAACAGTCTACTATAGGAATGATGAGGATAGGAATAAAGGAGTAGACTATGTTATGGAAAGGATATCCGGTTTCTACAAGGAATGTTTGAAATTAGGACCGGAATATAAAACCGGAAATGAGGATGGCCTAGAAACCGTGACCAATGATGGAATCACGTAATGTCGGTGACTTTGAGTCTAGCTACAAGACTCGTTAATAAAGAAAAGCGCTTCTTGGGAGGCAACCCAAGCTTTATTTGCTTTGTGTGTATATTTATTTGTTTGTTTGATTTTATTTGCTTCCGTATGTATGTCTAATTATTATTATTATTGATTCATGTTCAAAAGTAAATTGTGAAAATGCTTTATCTTGTTTTTAACTTCGTCTTAACTACATATAAAGGTATTTTGCAAAAGATAAGTGTAAGGGAAATCCAAATCGGTTTATTAGAACACAAATGAACATGAATCATAATAATATTAAATTAACATACATATTAGTATTTGTTTAAGTCAAATGCTTGTATCGAGTCATAATGATATTTTGCAAGATTTCCAGGAAGTAAGGTATAAGTTTTTCCAGAAATTTTCTGGAAACTTAACATGAGAATTCTGTCAGATCAATTCTGACGGCGTCAGGATTTACAACCTGACGGCGTCAGGTTTTAATTTTCTGAAATTTTTGAAAGTTTTGTTTTCATAAATTTTTTTTATTAAATCTCTAACTTATAATCTCCAGGAATCTGCAAAATTATCATTCCACAAGCATTATATCATTATATAGAATTTATCCCGCCGATGTTATGCAGGTTTTCGTGTTTGTTTTCTCAGGTTTAACATGTTATTTTGGACAAGGAGATGTATGTGGAATCAAGCTTTTGGCGATGCTTTAGTCTTGGAGCTTCTACATTACCTTGAAAGAAGATCTAACCATGTTACCTCTTTATCCACCGAACGAATCAGGGGAGTATTTGATTTTATTCTTTTACCTTATTACTTTTACATCTTGTTATTTGAACATTGGGGACAATGTTCATCTTAAGTGTAAGGGGGGGTAAAATACGATACTTTAGAGAATACAAGTGCACTTGATTTTTGTTTGTTTAATGGTAGATGTGTAATAAAACTAAGAGAAATACCTGTTAGGGCAATTTTAGTGCCAAATTTAAAATTTTTTACAACATTTAGGAGTAAAACTTTGATCTTAATGAGCGTCTCACGGATAGGAGTTATATGACTAGCACAAAAAACGTACCACTAAAAAAAATTTCCACCCCCAAATATGTGAGGTTCGCCCCTAGAATTGGTAGGAAAAGCATTTATGCTATGATGTGTGTACCGGTAGCACTTAGATTCTAGAACTTGCGTTAGGACCATTCCGAGGCCACAAGTGAGACTACATTCGTGTAGTTAGATTTACTACATGATAAAAGGCATTAGGATTAACCCATTGTTTTACACCTGTGTTTTTGTTATAATTACGTTGGCTACATTGGTCAAGTAATTCTCCCACACCCTTTGCGTTGTACTCATTTTTAGTACACGATACCCCTAGTACACCCTCAGAGCCTATCTTTTCGTTTTGACCTTTAAGCATTTTACTTAAAGGAAGAATTTGTTTACACCCCACTTAAATGTACACCCAAATCGCCTTAGCCTACCTTGTATGCACTCATTTTTAGTGCATTATTGTGACAACATTTATTTAAACCCCAAGTTAATTATCTAATTGATTACATGGTTGCTAAGTCGAGTCATATCCTTGTACATATTGTTTTGGGACGATTGGGACTCATGGGTAAAGTACTAGTGTAACGGAGTAATGGGGAAGAAGAACATTATTACCCCCATATGTGCTAAATATTTTAAAAAGTACTCCAAGTGTTTCGATTATCTTAATTCGAGTCATTAGAATAGTTATTTGTAAAGTTATGTAAAGGTTCAAGTGTAAGGGGAATCCAAGGCCCCTATGATGTATTATTTTGGATGGTAGGGCAAGAGTGTATGGAGAAAAAAAAAACAAAAAAAACAAAAAAAATCAAAAAAATCAAGAAAAATACAAAAAAATGAGAAAAAGAAAAATAGAAAAAACATACGGACTACCATCCGTTTCATTTTATGTTTATTTTATATTTTTGTTATTTTCTTTCATTAGCTTAAGTCGAGTCTAGTCTTGGCTTAGCAACGCCATATTGTACATGTAATTAATCAAGATCTTTAACTCGCCACCAGTAAAATATCCCTTATCCAACAAAACCGTGTTTATCATATCCCTACACCTCACGTTATAACCCATTTAAAAGCCCTCTTTGATAGTTTATCTTAGGTGCTTACGCCTAATAGAGAAGGTTTTCGATCCTTTCCCAAGCCTATGGTAATCTATTTGCTATGACAGGTAGTGAGAGATATTATCCGTTTTCATTTATGAGATTTATTTTGATGACACCTGAGAGATGTGAGTATCTAAACACTACTTGTGAGGTGCTAGTTTGTAATCTCCGTGCTTATTATGATTAAAGTGGAACGACTATTTGTTGTAATTACTTTTATATTAGCATTAAATGACCCCTAACTTGTATTTTGATTAGAATAAAAGCGCATTTGCTTGAGGACAAGCAAATCTCAAGTGTAAGGGTATTTGATGAAGCGAAAAGTGTACCGCTTTTAGGGGGTCATTTAAGCCCTAAATCGTATTTATTTGATCAAATATTGCCCTAAATCGTTCCTTTTGTCATTTTAGGTACTTTGGAGAAGAAATCTGGAAAAGGAAGCATTTTGGACGTTTTTGGAGCATAAAAGTGAAGAAAACGACAAAGTCTCAAAATCGGCTGGAAAAGTACACTTGACGGCGTCAGGGATTGTTCCAGACGGCGTCATGGCTTGGCAAAAGAGGTGGATATGAAAAATACACATGATAAGCCAGGGAGTTTTACAAAGGAAGTTTGACGGCGTCACCCTTTAAGGTGATCAAGGCCATCACGGTTTAACTTAAATAGAGACGGCGTCAAGCCCATTTCTGACGGCGTCAACCTTTGATAAGCCAGAGCGGATTTTGGAGCACTAAAGAGGGACGGCGTCAAGAAGGCCATCCGGGAACCCTAGACACGGCGAGGTGACGGAGTCAAGATCTACAACGTGACGCCGTCAGCCCTTAAACTCTATATATAGTTTTGCAATTTTTTGTCATTGTGTGCAACTTTGGGAGGAGAAACCCTAAGACGAATTTCTGCCATTTTTAAGGGTTTTTATACCCTCGGATCTCCCATGTTTAATTGAAGATAAGTAATCATTTAATCAATCAATATGTCTATGTGTTGTTTGATTATATCTTGTTCTTGTCTTTTAATTAACATGCTAGGCTAGATTTATCTTGTGTTTGCTTAGATCTAATGAAACCTAGCTATTGATTATTGGTTATTAGTGTGTTATTTATTGTATTGGATGATTGTTTATCGATGTTAGGCTTAAGAAAACTGGCTAACTTCCTATACGGCAACTTGCTTGAACGTCTTAAGAAACATGAACCAATGCGTACTAAGGTTTTTATGGTTGTATTTAATGCATGAGCGAATTCTAGTGATCCCATGTTAGGAGCTTCCTAGCCGGCTCGACATAGGAGTGAAGTAGGAGCTTGTAGAGTTGGGGAAGTACGTACGCCACCCCACGATTGGTATTAAGGAATACACCCGTCATCCACGCAATTAATACACACTAATCAACCGGTAAAAGATAGTTAGGGAGTAAGGAAATCTAAGTAAACACATTTCTCTCCACATAAGGTTCACAACCTTTTCATTTTCAGTTATTTTATTTTATTTGCATTTGTAGTTATTTGGGTTAGTTGACTAGCAACTAATTCCGCCCACTCTTTCAAAACCCCAGATTTTACTTGCTTTCATAAAAATATAAAAATACAAAAAGAATCTTCCCTCACCCTTAGACCTATTAGAGTAGTTTTTCAATCCTAACGACACTATTCCCTGTGGAGAACGATCAATCCCCCGTACTTACCACTACACTATACTACATCGGTCAGGTACACTGCCTGGTGGGGTTGTAAGCCTCTTGAGATCCCTCAAGAGGTAAAACCTGTTGTAAGGTCGCAAAACCACGCATCAAGTTTTTGGCGCCGCTGCCGGGGAATAGTTATTGTTTAGGTTGAATTTTTTATTTTATTAGGTCTACTCACTAGATTAAGGTGGTTTCTGCTGCTAGTACAAAACGATTTCTGCTGATAATGTTGATTCTGCTGATAGAACATTTCACTCTGCTGATAGTGATAAATGACTCGGCTGATAGGCTTAACATTCTGCTGATGGATTCTGCTGATAGTGAACACTCTGCTGATGAAAGGATAAGATCGAAAAGATATTTATTGTATTTTGGTCAACAATATACGGTAGATAATATCTTACCCCATGTGCTTAGTTAACAAGTTGTATACATAGATACATGTTGTATCTGATGTACTGACACTCTATAGGATAAGTTAACAAAGTAAGTCGGCCAAGACTTTAAGCAATATGTAAAGATCTTTTGACTATAAAAGAGATCTTAGTGGTGATATTAGTGATATAGTACGAGAACATAGAAAGAGTTAGTACATGCACATGTTAGAACAAACACAAATATATCACAAGTGATAAAAACTTAAGATTCAAGGTTGTAACCCTAGTGATATCTCAAGATCACTCGTATTATTATCTTTAATAATATTGAATCGTTTGGTGATAATCTTTATGTGTTCATTGCTAACTAACAAACATAACAATTCCATTCCCATAACATACACAACCTTCTAAGTTTGGTTGAGTGAATTCCGCGCACTTAATCATTTTAACACAACATATCATACACACAAAGTTACAAGGTTTAACCACCTTAATCGTGTGTCCAGGATCCTAGCATTGAGTGACAACAATAAAGACCCACTGAGCTATCTCAGGGATGCAGTTGCTCTTTGAAGGAGAAAAGTGGTTTTGTGAAAGTCTAAGCTTTTAATGCACAAAAACTTATCCCACTTTTCTCCATCTGTTCCTATTTATACACAAGTATAAAAGAGCACTGATGATTAAAATACAAAAAGAATAAGCAAGCGTGTCTGACAACTACAACAGTATTTGTCATTTCCAAGAACCAATAGGAATAGGCTAAAAGTCTTTCCGAGTGTCAGTTCTGACACTTCATGACTTTTAGCCGTTTTAGGGAAGGTTCGTTTCTGGCCCGATAAGACTACTCCTTATCTCTTCAAACTCTTCCCGCCTAATCCGGCCTTTCTTTCAGACTTCAGGTTCTTCAGTCTACGCCTTCAGTCTTCAGTCTTCAATCATTTATTGTTGTTGAGGAGACTGGGGGTTCAGTGAGTTCTTGTCCAATACTCACTGAACCCATCATCTTCTTCTTTGGCTTAAGTCCTACTTAGGGAGTTTCGCCTTCCTGAGTGGTGAATCCTTCTTCTTAGATTCATCTTAAGCATCCTGAAGATGACTCACTGAGTGACTGTTCACTCAGTGACTTGAGAGTGTTTAAGGTTGATTAACACTTGGCTAATTTGTGTCCAAATCCGGTTTTAAGGACTCTTGGGTACTGACGGACCCAACAAGGGGTGACGTCATTAAGAATGTCGTCGAATAACGGAGAGTTATCCAAAACAATAATATCGTTATTCGCCCCCGCCATCTCGAAAAATGCATGCAAAATCCATATATCTTGCGAAGCAACTGCTTCAAGCATTATTTTTGGGTATTTTTTATCACCCCTACCAAATTGCCCTTGCCAAGCAACCGGACAATTTTTCCACTCCCAATGCATGCAATCAATGCTACCAAGCATTCCCGGAAAACCATGGTACACCTCATGTCTTTCATAAATACATTGAATGTCGGACCATGTTCGTTTTCTTAAATATTCCGACATAAACAAATCAATAACACACTTGTTGAAATTATCAAGACAATCACGTGAAGTATGCTAACCCATTTGCAAATATTCATTAAATGCATCCGGTGCGGTGTTGTACGCCAATGGGCGTATGGCAGATGTACACTTCATAAGAACACTTATACTCATTCGACTCGTACAATCGGGTGATTGCCTAAAGAATTTAAAATGATCTGGAAAAAAATCGGAGGTATAAGATTCAATACCTTCGACTATTTGTAGAAATAGTTTCCGGCTCATACGAAATCTTCTCCGAAAATACCGAAGCGGATACTTACAATCGTGATCGAAATAGTCGCTACGCAAACGTTGTTCAGCAAGCTCACGTTCACGATAGATATGACTACGTGATATCGGAGGTTGAGCTGCTGCTTGTTCCAACTGTTGCTGATATTCGTATGTGGCTGTCATAAACAGAATGTCAGTTTCGTCATCTACATCTGACCAGTTGTTAAATTCTTTGTGACTTTAATTCGGATCCATTGTGAATGAACAAGGGTTTTTTTTTTTTTTTTTTTTTTTTTTTTTTTTTTTTTTATTTATTTATTTATTTAGAGATGAAGTATGTTTGTGTTGTGAAAGTGTGAAAAAATTTGTGTTTTAATTGGTTATTTATAGTGGTGGAAAAAAGGTTTTGAAAAAAAAAAATATATATATATATATATATATATGTGTGTGTGTGTGTGTGTGTGTGTGTATATATATATGTGTATATATATATATATATATATATATATATATATATATATATATATATATATATATATATATATATATATATATATATATATATATATATATATATATATATAGATATGTGTGTGTGTGTGTGTGTGTGTGTGTGTGTCTATATATATATATATATATATATATATATATATATATATATATATATATATACTAGACTTCAAAAGCCCGTCCGATGGGCGGGCATGACTTGTAATTATAATTTTGATGGTGTTAGTTAACGTTGTTAGTGCAAATATTACGATATTTAAACTAAACGATTTCTTCAGTTTTAATAATGACAAACATGTAACTTGTAATACATAACGTAAAATGTGCAAGTTACTTGTAAACACAAATCATCAATGCATACTTACATCAACATCTCTCGACGCCTCAAGTATGCTTCAACAAAGTCGTAGATTTCCATCCCGACGTAAATCACTCAAGGTATGAACAAACAAATCTACTACATGACAAATGATCAAAGGATTATATTTTTCTAAACTTCACATTTTTATAAATGTGACAAAACATTTTTCAAAAATACATTTTACAAATTATTTTTGAATTAAAAAGAAATGCTTTATTTGGAAAAATCATTTCAAATTATTTTGAATTAGTAACAGCTATTTTTCCCCACAAAATAGCTCCAAACTTCTCCAAATAAACTTTCACCACTAAAAGACAAAATTTGGAGCGTCTGGAGCGTTTTCGACACCGACGGCTCCACGGTTCCGTTAAAGTTAACGGAGCCGTAGGGTATTTAACGGAGCCGTCCGTACGTAACGGCTAGATTTTTCTTTGCCTATAAATAGTGGACCATTTCACACTTCCAACTTGATTTTTCCAGTCCTTTTTCTCTGGTCTAATCCCTCCTCACTTAGATGACTTTCTTTGATCATTTGGAGAGTCTTAGTTTGTTTAAGAGTGATCCAATCATCCATTCAAGTGATCCTCTTCATTCCTCTTGATTAGCAAGAGAAGAACACAAAGTATCCAAGTAGATACAAATTGTTGTCATCCCTCTTGATTAGCAAGAGAAGAACACAAAGTATCCAAGTAGATACAAAGTGTTGTCATCCCTCTTGATTAGCAAGAGAAGAACACAAAGTATCCATGATGATACAAAGTGTTATCATTCCTCTTCATTTGCAAGAGAAGAACTCAAGGTATCCAAGAAGATACAAGAGTTGTAGTTGTTAGGTCTTGTAACATTGGTTACACACTTGATTGTATCATAGCATACATCAAGATTATTTTTCTTTTGTGAGAGAGTGAGTCAAGATCATTGTGATCTTAAGAGATAGTGAAGATCTCTTGAAGCCATTGGGCTTGTGTGATTGATCATGTGGATCAAGGGTAGATCGGGTAGATCGAGTCAAGTGGGAGTAGATCATTGTGATCGTGTTGAGATCTTGGAGATCTCTTGAAGCCATTGGGCTTGTGTGTATTGATCAAGTGGATCAAGGGTAGATAGGGTAGATCGTGGTAGATTGGTGCTAGCTAAGATTAGCACTCGACATCTAGCTTAGTGTTGGAAATAGGATAAGCGACGTGCAAGGTGTAGATCGGGTAGATCGTGGTAGATTGGTGCTAGCTAAGATTAGCACTCGATATCTAGCTTAGTGTCGGAAAACAAGTTAAGCGACGTGTACGGTTTTCTCCGCCTGAAGGGAGTTTTGTTGATTAGTGAAGTAACTCTCGAGTTGGGTACTCGGGGAGTGGAGTAGGGCGAAGAGGAGCTTCGTGACCGAACTACTATAAATCACCGTGTCCGGTTTGCGCCTTCTTACTTATCTCTTTACTTTCATTTCATTCTTTATCGCTTTATATTTATATTTGCATTGCGTCTATGTTTGTGTGGCTAGTTGCTTATGTTAAGTTGATTAAGTAAGTGTCATAGTTTGATTGTTCTTGTGTTGTAGTTTACCATAATCATCTCTAGATGTTATATGACCTTAGTTGACACTCTTCATATTACGTCACACTTGATCGGGTAATTGATACAAAAAGTTTTAAGTTTTTAAATGGTTTTTGGTACCAGAGCCAGGTCGCTCAAATTTTTAAAATAAATGGTTTTCAAAATTGAGTACGATCCATGTATCAAATTACCCATGAAGGTGATAAAAATATGAAAAGTATTTAGTTACTTAATACTTACAAGTTTTGTTGTTAAGTATATGTTGTCATACTAGCTTGAAGGTTTTCTTAAATTGATAAAAGTTGGTTCTGTTCAAAAACTGAAGTCAGACGTACGGCACCGTTAAATATAACGGACGGCTCCATTAAATATGGACGGTACCGCTAAATTTAACGGTACCTTCGTCTGTTTTTTAGAATTCGGTAATTTTCAAAAATTCGTATAAAATCAACCGTAAGTCCGTAGGAGTCGTGCCACCTATCGTTTTAAACGTAATTGAGTCTACTTTCACTTAAAAATATTTTTAGAAAGTGATTGTAAAGTGAAATTTACGGATGTCTTTAATTCGTAACAGAGAGTCTTTTCCGGTCATGCCGATTGCACAAATTTTTGTCAAAACACAAAGTGAACATCACACGTTGATGCATTCATGATTTCAAGGTGTTGATCAAATTTTTAAATGGGGTGGAAAATAATTCATTTTCAAATAAAGTCAAGCTAAGTGTACATTGTTATACTTAATACACAAAATGACGATAAGTATTTTTGTGTGTTAAGCTAAATTGCTATTTGCTTATTATAGTTTTTCGGTTTATGCATTTATAAGGCTCATGCTAAATCACTTGCACTATATTAAGTAATTAGTTTGCATTGCATATAGGCATCAACCATTTGTCTTGCATTTGTTGCAAGCTTTTAAAATGGTTTAGTAACCTTCTTAGGAATAGAAACTAAGTTGGTAGATCATGTGTGTCGAAAGATATTGTCTTACGCAATTATTTTTCCAAAGGTTTAAGTGTAAAAAGTATATCACCTTAAAATACTTAACACTTTCATAAAATCCGTAACATGATCTTTAAAACATTACATCATTTTGTCTTGTTGACCATGGGTTGTCTAAACAAGATAAAATGTCATTTTAATACATCAGTACTTAAGTAAAGGAAAATGTATTAAACTTGCATTGATCTAACACACATACAAAATGTTTTAAACATTTAGTATTTTACGTATGTGGTATAAAAATGGTTAAGATAATTATTTTTATACTAATGAGGTGTCGAAAAACTAAGAGTATTATACTTAATAATATAAATAGTTTTTCTCAAACAAAAATAAATGACAATATCAAAGTAGTAACTTAATTTGTCATTAACCTCACACATACAACTTGTGTTAGAATAAATGGAACACACTCCTTAAATTTTTATTTTCTTTTTAAAAAGGAGTGATTGTGAGGGTCAAGAAAGATCTCGAGTACATATCAATTCATTATTCAAATTATGATTGATATCATTATCGAATCTAATTGACAAGTTTTTGAGTGTGGACATGAAATTGGAGTTATTATTTGTCTAGTTTCAAGATAACATCAAAATATGATGAAATGTATTATCTTGAATCTACATACTCAATCACATTCGATTGTTGTGAAAATAATAACGTCCTATCAAGACGAAAATAATATGCATCGGATCATAACTCACACTTGTGTTGAAGATGCCATATTAAGTCTTCTTGTCCAATGGTTGTGTTCCAAACATTAAACTAATATGTTTAAAAGATGCATAAAATACACAACCAAGTAGGATTGACAACTTGGATGTTTCATCCGAAATATACAAGTAATTTACATTGCAATGCAATAAGTAAATGTGTCATTTCTGAAAAACCAAACACGAGCAAACAAACAACATATGTAAACTTTGCTCATGAACGACTCAACACTCAAAGTCACATGTCTAGTAAAAGTGTCACACATAATATGTTATTAACTATTATGTAAGTCATCAATCTTTGAGAATATCACATGTATTTCTCTTATCAAAAGATTGACAAAATATAACTTATATCTTATGCATCTTATTTTCTTTGTAACATGAACGGTTATGTTACAAGAGAATACATTGCATCCTGTTAACAAATATAGAATATTAGAGTTGAATAATAACCTAATACGACATGTGTCATTGCATAAACAAGTAAAATTGGTCATACACTAAAATACTTGTTTCACAAAGCATTCTTAAGAGTGATAAGTTTCCTCTTAGAAAAGCATACTTGTTGAAATTAACAGTATGTCTCATTTTAAATAAAATGCTCACAAGATCTATTGAGGTAAGTAACCTTTACTAGATTCTCACTCAAGATATGCAAAGGAGCATTCTTGAAACACACACGATGTAGTAGATTCTACATTGTATCACATTAGAGTGTCTCTTGGTTCTAGGAAACCAAATCATGTTAAAATAACATGTAACAACTCAATAAACAAAGATGTTGTCCAAGAGATCATAAAATACACCATCTCCATAAAATAACCTTTAAATCTCAAACACGAAATTAAAACATTTCGCTTGCCTTTGTTAGGAGTTGTGTAAGACATGTCATTTTCTTAACCAACTTTCAAAGTATGGTTAATTGAGTCATATTAGGCCATGTATAAGCAAAACAAGATAACATCATCTTTGCTATACTTCGATAGGCAAATATAGGAATTTGAATTCTTCTAACATGAGAATGACTACTGGAGAACCTATCGCACTAGAAATTCAATTTGACCTAACGGTTGGATTGCTTCCAGGAGAGAAGTTGGGTTCATGTATAACCCGTAAAAATGGTCGTGTTTAGCCTTAATTGAGCACCACTAGTGATAGTCTCATACTCATTCTCTAACTTGAAATTTTTTCATTCCTACATTTGACTAGAGATAGTTTACATCGGTGAACTTTATCTCCCATTAGGATGTCATCTTAAACAAGTAGTAATTAGGATCTGCCTTAGCAAACCTAGAGTGCTTGCATCCCACATACGTGTTTCAAAATGATAACACGTTCTCATAAGACATGATTAAATGTCTTCATGATCTTAAATGCTAAATGATTATCATGTTTTGCATGATGGTTGCATTTATTCCTTATGTGCATTTTACATGATTTGCTTGTAAAGTTTGCACCCACACTATGCTCTTTTGACACATTAGGAATTAGGTATGCCCATCACTATGAACCCTTAGAAGTCATAGAGTCATACACTTGTGTCAAAACTTATAAGTTAGAGTAGTCACGAAGTTGTCCTAATTCCCCAGTCATCACTTCGCCTTCTTCCAAGTAATACACCGGTTTTCATGGGAAGGTTAGATACAAACCTAGTAGAACTCGGAGTAGGATTGACAACTTAAATATTTCGTCCGAAATATTCAAGTAAGTTTAACTTGCGATCGCAATTGTTAAATGTCATATCCGAAACATCATACTCAAGCCTTTTAACAACATATGTTAAAACGCTCATCCAAAAGCTTTAAGCTAACATCAACCCTCTGATGACAAAGGACTAACAAGTTACTATTTAAGTGATTAGTAGTTCCTTTCATCCTCATGTGATTATACACGTCTTAAGATCCCAAACCCTGTTGCGAATCAGCACCATAGGCTTAGCTTTACGTCTTTCAAAACCCCATGAAACACTCGTGTGTGAAGCACATCAAAATCCGTAAATCTTCCAAACCTCACAACCGAGAATCCCCTAACCATCTTAGTCTAGGTCTAGGAATGATGGAACATTTTCCATAAATCTTATGACTATTTAAATATTTCACTAGAAATATTAAAGTCATCCCTCGTACCCCTCTTATGACTATTTAAATATTTCACTGGAAATATTAAGTCATCTTTCACATTGCTCTAATGACTACCTATGTATTTCCTCGGAAATATAAGAGTCATCTCTTCTCGTCCAGTACCATTCAAAGAATTTATTAGGTATAAATTCTTTCCTCGTGTCGAAGAGTCTCACTAAATCAGCGAGATTTATTCGTGAAATCATCTTAAATTCCAATGACAACTTAAATATTTCATCCGAAATATTTAAAGTATATTTAATTTGCGAAATGCAATTAAATGTCATTTCTCGCTCTCGATCAACGTTCACCTAATCCCGTTGGATTCATTCATAAAAGAATTTATTCGGTATAAATTCTTTTAATCTAAGGTCCAGAAAAATCACAACATATGTGAAATTTCTTTGTCAGAAATCTAATTCTGGGTCAAAACTGACCTCAGCAGGTTACGGTACCCTTAAATAGGGGACGGTACAGCTAAATTTAACGGTACCGTCAGACCGTTGTCTACTGAGACAGTTTATTCTCACTGTTTCAAAAACACTATCGAAACCCACTCGATGTAGTCTTGAACCAGAACCGTATCCTATCAGAACAGATTGTATCTATCTTCTGATTCCTAAGCCTTCTTCCCTTTCACTTCCGCATGGTACTATACACTACCAATGCTTCCGCATCCCACTCATCTTCCACACACTTCAAACGAAGAACCATTAGGATACGTTGAGATAACCCTCCTTCATCAACATAGATAACCCCATAACCTTATCACCTACCTCACTGCCATGAAGATTTTATCTTCTTAACCCTTAGGATATCTCCAAGTAATCACATGCCTCATCATATAAATATTCTTTGAATATTCAAAATGATTGAGAAGAGCTATGTGACTTCAAAGGTGAAGTTTATCGTATGCTATCTGATGCGTGGTTTTGTAACCTTACAACAGGTTTTACCTCTCGAGGGATCTCAAGAGGCTTACAACCCCACCAGGCAGTGTACCTGACCGATGTAGTATAGTGTAGTGGTAAGTACGGGGGATTGATCGTTCTCCACAGGGAATAGTGTTCGTTAGGTGTGAAAGGCTACTCTAATTAGGTCTAAGGGTTGAGGAAGATTCTTTTTATGTTTTTATAATTTTTATGAAAGCAAGTAAAATCTCGGTTTTGAAGGAGTGGGCGGAATTAGTTGCTAGTCAACTAACCCAAATTACTACAAATGCAATAAAATAAAATAACAAAAATGAAAAGTGGTGAGAAACTTATGTGTAGAGAAATGTGTTTACTTAGATTTCCTTACTCCCTAGCTATCTTTTACCGGTTAATTAGTGTGTATTAGTCGCGTGGATGACGGGTGTATTCCTTAATACCATTCGTGGGGTGGCGTACTTACTTCCCCAAACTCTACAAGCTCCTACTTCACTCCTATGTCGAGCCGGCTAGGAAGCTCCTAACATGGGATCACTAGAATTCGCTTGTGCATTAAATACAACCATAAAAACCTTTAGTACGCGTTTGGTTCATGTTTCTTAAGACGTTCAAGCAAGTTACCGAATAGGAAGTTAGCCAGTTTTCTTAAGCCTAACATAGATAAACAATCATCCAATACAACTAACAACACACTAACAACCAATAATCAATAGCTAGGTTTCATTAGATCTAAGCAAACACAAGATAAAATTAGCCTAACATGTTAAACAAAAGACAAGCATAAGATAGAATCAAACAACACATAGACATATTGAATGATTAATTGATAACTTATCTTTCAATGAAACATGGAAGATCTCAAGGCTAAAAGCCCTGAAAAAGTAGCTAAAATCGTCTTAGGGTTTTATCCCAAAATTCCACACACTAAGCTCTCCCTAATGACAAAAAATTAGAAAACTATATATAGACTTTTGGATCTGACGGCGTCACCTTATGCATTGTGACGCCGTCACCTCGCCGCTTTTAGGGTTCCCGGGTGACCTTCTTGACGCCGTCCCTCTTTAATTCTCCAAAATCCGTTCTGGCCTATCAAGGCTTGACGCCCTCACCTCTTGAACGTGACGCCGTCCCCTTATGAATTAAGCCGTGACGCCCTTGATTTAGTTAAAGCGTGACGCCGTCAGAATTCACATGCTAACTCACTGGCCCGTCATGAGTAAATTTCACATCCCACTTTTCTTGCCAAGGCATGACGCCGTCCAGAGTTAAGTCTGACGCCGTCAAGAGTAACTTTTAGCCGATTCTTGAGACTTTGCCGTTTTCTTCACTTTAATGCTCCAAAAACGTCCAAAATGCCTCCTTTTCCAGATTTCTCCTCAAAAGTACCTAAAATGACAAAAGGAACGATTTAGGGCAATATTTGATCAAATAAATACGATTTCGGGCTTAAATGACCCCTTAAAAGCGGTACACTTTTCGCCTCATCAAATACCCTTACACTTGAGATTTGCTTGTCCTCAAGCAAATGCGCTTTTATTCTAATCAAAATACAAGTTAGGGGTCATTTAATGCTAACATAAAAGTAATTACAACAAATAATCGTTCCACTTCAATCATAATAAGCACGGAGATTACATACTAGCACCTCACAAGTAGTGTTTAGATACTCACATCTCTCAAGTGTCATCAAAATAAATCTCATAAATGAAAACGGAAAATATCTCTCACTACCTGTCATAGCAAATAGATTACCATAGGCTTGGGAAAGGATCGAAAACCTCCTCCACTAGGCGTAAGCACCTAAGATAAACTATCAAAGAGGGCTTTTAAATGGGTTATAACGTTAGGTGTAGGGAAAAGGAAAACACGGTTTGGTTGGATAAAGGATATTTTACTGGTGGCGAGTTAAAAATCTTGGTCAATTACATGTACTATACAATGTTGCTAAGCCAAGACTAGACTCGATCTTAAGCTAGAAACGAAATAACAAAATAACAAAAACATAAAACAAACATAAAATGAAACGGGATGGTAGTCCGTATGTTTTTTCTATTGCTCTTTTTCTCATTTTTTTGTATTTTTCTTGATTTTTTTTTTTTTTTTTTTTTTTTTTTTTTTTTTTTTTTTTTTTTTTTTGCATACACTTTTGCCCTACCATCCAAAATAATACATCAAAGGGGCGTTGCATTCCCCTTACACTTGAATTTTTACATAACTTTACAATTACTAATCTAATGACTCGAATTAAGATAATTGAAAAACTTGGAGTACTTTTAAAACATTTAGCACATATGGGGGTAATAAATGATGTTCTTCCCCATTACTCCATTACACTAGTACTTTACCCATGAGTCCCAATCGTCCCAAAACAATATGTACAAGGATATGACTCGACTTAGCAACCATGTAATCAACTAGATAATTAACTTGGGTTTAAACAAATGTTGTAACAATAATGCACTAAAAATGAGTGCATACAAGGTAGGCTAAGGCGATTTGGGTGTACATTTAAGTGGGGTGTAACAAATTCTTCCTTTAAGTAAAATGCTTAAAGGTCGAAACGAAAAGATAGGCTCTGAGGGGTGTACTAGGGGTATCGTGTACTAAAAATGAGTACAACGCAAAGGGTGTGGGAGAATTACTTGACCAATGTAGCCAAAGTAATTATAACAAAAACACAGGTGTAAAACAATGGGTTAATCCTAATGCCTCTTATCATGTAGTAAATCTAACTACACGAATGTAGTCTCACTTGTGGCCTCGGAATGGTCCTAACGCAAGTTCTAGAATCTAAGTGCTACCGGTACACACATCATAGCATAAATGCTTTTCCTACCAATTCTAGGGGCGAACCTCACATATTTGGGGTGGAAAATTTTTTAGTGGTACGGTTTTTGTGCTAGTCATATAACTCCTATCCATGAGACGCTCATTAAGATCAAAGTTTCACTCCTATATGTTGTAAAAAATTTTAAATTTGGCACTAAAATTACCTTAACAAGTATTTATCTCAGTTTTATTACACATCTACCATCAAACAAACAAAAATCAAGCGCAATGGCATTCTCTAAAATCGTACTTTTACCCTCCCCTTACACTTAAGATGAACATTGTCCCCAATGTTCAAATAACAAGATGTAAAAGCATAAAGTAAAAGAATGAAATCAAATACTCCCCTGATTCGCTCGTTGGATAATGAAATTACACGGTTAAATCTTCCTCCAAAGAGAATGTTGAAGCTCCATGACTAATGCATCGCCATAAGCTTGATTCCATAAACATCTCTTTGTCCAAAATAACCTGTTGAACCTGAGAAAACAAACACGAAAACCTGCATAACATCGGCGGGATAAAATCTATATATAAGGATATAATGCTTGTGGAATGATAATTTTGCAGATTCCTGGAGATTATAAGTTGGAGATTTTAATAAAAACTTTTTATGAAAACAAAACCTTCAAAAATTTCTGGAAATTAAATCTGACGCCGTCAGGTTATAACCCCTGACGCCGTCAGAAATGACCTGACAAAAAATTTCATTTTAAGTTTCCGGAAAATTTCTGGAAAAACCTTTACCTTACTTCCTGGAAATCCTGCAAAACATCACTATGACTCGATACAAGCATTTGACTCAAACAAATACGAATATGTATGCTAATTTATTATTATTACGATTCATGTTAATTTGTGTTCTAATAAACCGATTTAGATTTCCCTTACACTTATCTTTTGCAAAATACCTTTATATGTAGTTAAGACGGAGTTAAAAACAACATAAAGCATTTTCACAATTTTCTTTTGAACATGAATCAATAAGAATAAAAATTAAACATACATACGGAAAATAAAATCAAACAAACAAATAAATAAACACACAAAGCAAATAAAGCAAATAAAGCTTGGGTTGCCTCCCAAGAAGCGCTTTTCTTTATTAACGAGTCTTGTAGCTAGACTCAAAGTCACGCTACCCTATGTAAGTAAGCTCGTCATCGAGGACGTCTTTAGGGTTAAGCTTGGATTGAAGTTTCCTATTGGTCCGCTTAGTACGATATGTCTTTTCAAACTTCTCTCCATCCGGGTCATACAATGTCATCTTGATATGCCATGACCCATCTCCATCTTTGGGTGGTTTATCCCAATTCCACTTATAATCATCTTCCTCACAAATCCACTTATTCATTCCTAGGTTAATTGGCAAAACTCCTAGGAAATCAATCATCTTTCTAAAAACTAGAGAGTCTTCAAATGGATCCAATTCGGTGTCCCTAGCCAAGAGTTGTTCTACCGTATGTGTTCGGTTAACAAAGTCCTCTTCTAGGTAAAATGGGCGTTGGGGTCCTATGAAGTCTCTATCAATCCAAGGTCCATATCTAGATGGTCTCCTATTTAATTCTAACCAATGGGGTGTCGGTTCCTCACTAGTATCATAGGCGTGTTTCTTAACATCATAGATTGACCAAGTATCTCCTTCTCCTACCGCTATCTTAGATTCCTTACAATCAATCATAGCACTAGCGGTCGCTAAAAATCCTCTACCTATCAACAAGGGGCATGTAGGGTCGCTAACCATATCAAGGACGTGGAAATCGGCTAAAATGGTTAGTTTTCCAATGTGTACTAACACGTCCTTAACTACTCCAACCGGGTAAGCAACACTTCCATCCGCTAAGCCTATTATCACCTCGGTTTCTTCAAGTTTTCCAAGTTTTAGAGAGGTGTAGAGAGGTAACGGAAGTAGGTTAAGGCTTGATCCAAGATCGGCTAATGTTTCATAAGCCTCCGAATTACCGATCTTGCAAGGTAGAACAAATAAGCCGGATCATCTAACTTCTTAGGTAGCTTGTTTTGAACAAAGGCGGTCCCTTTTTCGCCTAACTTGAGCTTCTTCTCATCCAACTCATCAACAACCGGACTTTCAAGGTGGAGCTCCTTGAATTCTTCGTCAAGGTTTTGAGTGGAAGGTGTTTCAACTATGTTGTTGACCAATTTGGATGTCATAACTTCTTGGTCATTTGGAACGATTTGGGTTTGTTTGAAACACGTGCTCACGGAATTGACCGAATAATATTGTGGACAAGAACTAGGGGACGAAACCGATGAAATAGCGTTGACGTTTAGTTTCGGGTTCTTGACCGTGTTGCTAGGGAGTGCTCCCATTTCTCGGTCATTGAGGGCTTTCAACAAGGTGTCAATCTTATCGGTCATCTCGCTTTGTTTTTGTTTGAAATCGGCTTCAAACTTGGCTAAACGAGCTTCTTGAGATGCCATAAATTGAGACATCAATCCTTCAAAGTTATCGGTACTACCATTGCCGGAAGGATTGTTGTTGAAAGTACGGTTCGAGTTGGAACCGCTTGATTGGAAACGATTAGGTGGGTTGGAAGAATTGGTTTGTTGTGAGTTTTGGTTTTGTTTCCACCTAAGGTTCGGGTGATTTTTCCATGAGGGGTTGTATGAATCACCATAATGGTTTGGCTCGGGTTTGAAAGTGTACCACTTGTCTCCCGCTCCGTCGGTACGCGAGGATGCGTAGTCCACAAAAGCTTGTTCGGGGAGTTCCATGCAATCACGAGTGTCGTGGGGACCACTACATAATTCACATGAAGAAGTGATTTTGTTCACTTGGCTTGAAGGTTTAGGAGCCTCGTAGGATTTCATGAGAAACTTGACTTGGTCTTCAAGTTCTATGATCCTACGGTCGGAAGTGCTTGAATTGTTCAAAGGCAAAGATATTGCCTTGACCGTTTTATTCAAATCACGGGGATCACTCCAACTTTCGTTGTCATAAAGAGCAAGATCCTCTAGGAGAGCCCATGATTGTTCCGCACTTAGATCACGTAGCTTGCCACCGGCCGATTGGTCAATGGTTTGCCTCGTGGAGAGATTGATATGGTCATAGAAGATTTGGACTTGGAGCCAAAGTTCTATGCCATGGTGAGGGACCTTTTGGAGTAAGTCCTTGAATCGAGTCCATGCCTCGTAGAGAGTTTCGCCTTGACGTTGTTGGAACATCAAGATATCATTCCTTAGCTTGGTAGTTCTTCCCGGTGGGAAAAACTGAGCAAGGAAACGAGTAGTGAGATCATCCCAAGAGGTAATGGATCCTGCGGGTTGACGTTCTAGCCACTGACTAGCTTGGTCCCGCAAAGAGAATTGGAAGAGACGCAATCGGGTCGTCTCTCGAGTGGCAACATCAAGGTCTATAGAATCAACGATTTTAAGAAAGTCCTTGAGATGTTGATTAGGATCTTCAGAACGAAGTCCATGGAATGCGCATCCGCTTTGCACCAACCGGATGGTGTCGGATCGCAAGGGTGTGATATTGGCTCCTTGAGTGAGCTCAATGGTGTTTCGATAGCCATGGTGGCTAGGACGGGAATACTCTCCTAAAGTACGGGCTCTAGGAGGTGGTTGTGGTTGTTGTGGTGGTGGGTTGTGTGGGTTAAGGATATTACCATCTTCCATGATGTCGGATGGTATGGTTACGAACAAAGACACGAAGAAAATAGATAGACTAAAGAAAACCTAGAAAAATAAAATAAAAATCTCACTAGAAAGGAATCTAGTGAGTAGACCTAATAGAAATAAAAATTCAACCTAAACAATAACTATTCCCCGGCAGCGGCGCCAAAAACTTGATGCGTGGTTTTGTAACCTTACAACAGGTTTTACCTCTCGAGGGATCTCAAGAGGCTTACAACCCCACCAGGCAGTGTACCTGACCGATGTAGTATAGTGTAGTGGTAAGTACGGGGGATTGATCGTTCTCCACAGGGAATAGTGTTCGTTAGGTGTGAAAGGCTACTCTAATTAGGTCTAAGGGTTGAGGAAGATTCTTTTTATGTTTTTATAATTTTTATGAAAGCAAGTAAAATCTCGGTTTTGAAGGAGTGGGCGGAATTAGTTGCTAGTCAACTAACCCAAATTACTACAAATGCAATAAAATAAAATAACAAAAATGAAAAGTGGTGAGAAACTTATGTGTAGAGAAATGTGTTTACTTAGATTTCCTTACTCCCTAGCTATCTTTTACCGGTTAATTAGTGTGTATTAGTCGCGTGGATGACGGGTGTATTCCTTAATACCATTCGTGGGGTGGCGTACTTACTTCCCCAAACTCTACAAGCTCCTACTTCACTCCTATGTCGAGCCGGCTAGGAAGCTCCTAACATGGGATCACTAGAATTCGCTTGTGCATTAAATACAACCATAAAAACCTTTAGTACGCGTTTGGTTCATGTTTCTTAAGACGTTCAAGCAAGTTACCGAATAGGAAGTTAGCCAGTTTTCTTAAGCCTAACATAGATAAACAATCATCCAATACAACTAACAACACACTAACAACCAATAATCAATAGCTAGGTTTCATTAGATCTAAGCAAACACAAGATAAAATTAGCCTAACATGTTAAACAAAAGACAAGCATAAGATAGAATCAAACAACACATAGACATATTGAATGATTAATTGATAACTTATCTTTCAATGAAACATGGAAGATCTCAAGGCTAAAAGCCCTGAAAAAGTAGCTAAAATCGTCTTAGGGTTTTATCCCAAAATTCCACACACTAAGCTCTCCCTAATGACAAAAAATTAGAAAACTATATATAGACTTTTGGATCTGACGGCGTCACCTTATGCATTGTGACGCCGTCACCTCGCCGCTTTTAGGGTTCCCGGGTGACCTTCTTGACGCCGTCCCTCTTTAAATTCTCCAAAATCCGTTCTGGCCTATCAAGGCTTGACGCCCTCACCTCTTGAACGTGACGCCGTCCCCTTATGAATTAAGCCGTGACGCCCTTGATTTAGTTAAAGCGTGACGCCGTCAAAATTCTCATGCTAACTCACTGGCCCGTCATGAGTAAATTTCACATCCCACTTTTCTTGCCAAGGCATGACGCCGTCCAGAGTTAAGTCTGACGCCGTCAAGAGTAACTTTTAGCCGATTCTTGAGACTTTGCCGTTTTCTTCACTTTAATGCTCCAAAAACGTCCAAAATGCCTCCTTTTCCAGATTTCTCCTCAAAAGTACCTAAAATGACAAAAGGAACGATTTAGGGCAATATTTGATCAAATAAATACGATTTCGGGCTTAAATGACCCCTTAAAAGCGGTACACTTTTCGCCTCATCACTATCCACCACTTGTCATGATGTTACTAAGCTCATCGCTTTGGTCAACGTTTGTTTTCATCTTTATCTTTTACATCTTGTCCGGATGGTCATAGATTAAGGGGGAGCGAAAACACACTCATATAGTCTTTCACCAAACACTCTCAAAAACACACAAATGTGGTTCTTATTCCCTAGGAAACTTCCCTTTAGCTGCCCAGAACTAGGCTGCACAGGAAAATTCGTGACTTCCAGGTCACGGTACCGTTAAATAGGCCACGGTACCGTTAAATTTAACGGTACCGTGTGGTATTTAGTTGTACCGTGCCTATGTTTGACGAATTTTCACTGTTTCCTTTAGATCCTTGCATTCCTAACCTCAAACCTGCAAAATCTTGCAAACTCACATACACCCTAGGATTCCCTCACTACACAATAGGACTCTAACACCAACTTTAGTTCGAATCCCACAACTCTTGCCTATAAAAGGCCTCACCATTGCAAGCTTATCTTGCATCTTACATTCAAACCTTTTAGCTACACTTCACTCTTGACAGTGATAGCTAGTCTAAGAACCTTCAACCCATAGATCATCACACTCAAACCTTACAACCTTCAACTCATCAATCATCACACTCAAACCTTACAACTACTCCTCACTTTGGATAAGTAATAGTTAGTTAAACAACCTCCAACCCTCACAATCACACAAAACCTTTCATGCACCAAATTATCTCTAACACACAACTAGGATCATCCAACCTAGAAACCTAGAACTTCGTTACCTTAACCCCGTTAGAGATATCCACCAACAATCCTGTTAGGATCACATGCACCTTTTCTTTTTCCCTTTTGAAATATATCATGCATCTCATTGTCAGTGCAAACGATATATTAACCTAAACCATCCTTTCTCACCTTTCCTCAAAGGGCAAAACCAACATCTCCAACCACATCATCATCATCCTCCACTTTTAGGATTCCTACACCCTTACCTCCACCAAGTCCACCACAACCTTTAGCTATCACACTAACCCTATCACCATCAAACCACTTTGGACTTGGCACTAACACATCATCCTTATCACTATCACCATCACCACAACCACTAATGGTTCATCCCATTATTTATCCCCTACAACCACTTAACCCAAGTTGTCCTTGTTGTCACCACAACCAACACTCTCCCACCTTATGGAATCATTTAGGTATAACCTATATCGAGTCTACTTTATAGCACGACTTGTCATAATAGTAATCATTTAGAGTATGTCTTATCAACAAACTATCCTTAACATCAATCATCTTGAGTAGATGATTATGTTGTTCAAAAGGTTTGTTAGAACTTTCCTTCCCAATGACAACTTGGAAGAAGTCATTTAGTGCGTCAGTCAATAAACGAATCTCGTTCTTGATTAGTGTGATTGAGTGAACAATTACACCTTAGGTTTTCGGTCGGGTTGTGACACTTACGTGTTCACATAGTTTAACCCATGCATGTCTTGCTATGTGTATTATATCCCTATAATGTTACTCCTATACTGTTATATATTATGCTGCACGAAGCTAAGCCTTGATGTAGGAAAAGTCTTCGTATAAATTTGATCCATGGATCCGCTTGATACTAAGGTAAATAAACGAGGGGATTAAGTCACCATAGGGGAGCATTGAGCTAGGGGGAGCTCGGGAGTATTTGAATACATAGCATGGAGTCGTCTTCACAAGTGTTGATAGAAGGCTTCACTAGGATGATGCAAACTCGCCTTTCTGGGGAGGAAAGGATAGTAGTGTAGTAAGGGGGAGTAGGAAGTAAATCCAAGGAAGCGCTCGAGGCAACTACCTTTTTTATTCGACAAAAGGGGGAGAAGGAAGTGTAAACAGGTAACTTTTACATTTTACTATGTCTTACGGTTTACATATTTGTCATCATCAAAAAGGGGAAGATTGTTAGTGCAAATATTATGATATTTAAACTAAACGATTTCTTCGGTTTTAATAATGACAAACATGTAACTTGTAATACATAACGTAAAATGTGCAAGTTACTTGTAAACACAAATCATCAATGCATACTTACATCAACATCTCTCGATGCCTCAAGTATGCTTCAACAAAGTCGTAGATTTCCATCCCGACGTAAATCACTCAAGGTATGGACAAACAAATCTACTACTTGACAAATGATCAAAGGATTATATTTTTCTAAACTTCACATTTTTATAAATGTGACAAAACATTTTTCAAAAATACATTTTACAAATTATTTTTGAATTAAAAAGAAATGTTTTATTTGGAAAAATCATTTCAAATTATTTTGAATTAGTAACAGCTATTTTCCCCCCCAAAATAGCTCCAAACTTCCCCAAATAAACCTTCACCACTAAAAGACAAAATTTGGAGCGTCTGGAGCGTTTTCGACACCGACGGCTCCACAGTTCCGTTAAAGTTAACGTAGCCGTCCGTACGTAACGGTTAGATTTTTCTTTGCCTATAAATAGTGGACCATTTCACACTTTCAACTTGATTTTTCCAGTGCTTTTTCTCTGGTCTAATCCCTCCTCACTTAGATGACTTTCTTTGATCATTTGGAGAGTCTTAGTTTGTTTAAGAGTGATCCAATCATCCATTCAAGTGATCCTCTTCATTCCTCTTGATTAGCAAGAGAAGAACACAAAGTATCCAAGTAGATACAAAGTGTTGTCATCCCTCTTGATTAGCAAGAGAAGAACACAAAGTATCCAAGTAGATACAAAGTGTTGTCATCCCTCTTGATTAGCAAGAGAAGAACACAAAGTATCCATGATGATACAAAGTGTTATCATTCCTCTTCATTTGCAAGAGAAGAACTCAAGGTATCCAAGAAGATACAAGAGTTGTAGTTGTTAGGTCTTGTAACATTGGTTACACACTTGATTGTATCATAGCATACATCAAGATTATTTTTCTTTTGTGAGAGAGTGAGTCAAGATCATTGTGATCTTAAGAGATAGTGAAGATCTCTTGAAGCCATTGGGCTTGTGTGATTGATCATGTGGATCAAGGGTAGATCGGGTAGATCGAGTCAAGTGGGAGTAGATCATTGTGATCGTGTTGAGATCTTGGAGATCTCTTGAAGCCATTGGGCTTGTATGTATTGATCAAGTGGATCAAGGGTAGATAGGGTAGATCGTGGTAGATTGGTGCTAGCTAAGATTAGCACTCGACATCTAGCTTAGTGTCGGAAATAGGATAAGCGAAGTGTAAGGTGTAGATCGGGTAGATCGTGGTAGATTGGTGCTAGCTAAGATTAGCACTCGACATCTAGCTTAGTGTCGGAAAACAAGTTAAGCGACGTGTACGGTTTTCTCCGCCTGAAGGGAGTTTTGTTGATTAGTGAAGTAACTCTCGAGTTGGGTACTCGGGGAGTGGAGTAGGGCGAAGAGGAGCTTCGTGACCGAACCACTATAAATCACCGTGTCCGGTTGGCGCCTTCTTACTTATCTCTTTACTTTCATTTCATTCTTTATCGCTTTATATTTATATTTGCATTGTGTCTATGTTTGTGTGGCTAGTTGCTTATCTTAAGTTGATTAAGTAAGTGTCATGGTTTGATTGTGCTTGTGTTGTAGTTTACCATAATCATCTCTAGATGTTATATGACCTTAGTTGACACTCTTCATATTACGTCACACTTGATCGGGTAATTGATACAAAAAGTTTTATGTTTTTAAATGGAAACGTATTCACCCCCCCCCCCTCTACGGTTTCCACAAACGTAAAATTATTTTTAAGGACGCCGATTTCATTTTATTTGGTTAGGCTATTGGTTTACGGTTGAAAAATGTTTAAGAGAAAGTTAATTGTTATTTTTAATGACGCCGATAGTCAAACTATTTCAACTTTGACCTTATCTATTTTTGCGGGTGTTATATAATAATTGATGCAAAATATTTGAATGGATTGAGTTTTAAGTGTATTTTTCGATTGATATAATTTTCATCAAGTATTATAAAAAAGAAAAAAAATAGTTAAGGTCAAAGGTGAACCTGGACACTTATATTGGGACGTAGGGAGTACCATTTAACGCGTTTAAAAAAGTTATTAGGGTTAAAAAAAATAAGTTAAAGAAAAATAATATATGAATATAACAACACATATATTTAATGATGCCAATTCAAATTCGAAACAGAACTCATTTGTAAACAACGTTGATTGTTGATTTATTAGTTGACAAATAATAAGATATTTAAGAGTACGTGGTTTTTTTTATGCGTTAACAACGGAAATTAATGAATGGTTATTAATTATTGAACAGTTGAAAGGTACCAATTTATTCTTAAGAAGAAAGTTTATGATTGTAATTCAAATCTTAAATTAAACTTGTTTATAGGAAGCTTCAGGGGTTGGCTACGTTGGCATATATGTAAACTCAAACAGTGAAATTTCTATGAAATCATGCTTAAAAGCCATATCTATATAAGTCATGCCTAATGTATCTAATATCACGGGTATATATGATACACCTGCCACCAATTTTGCTTTATGATAACATGTAGTTAGAACCTGGTTTACTATCACGGATATGAATGATTCCTTGTGTCTATGTTTAGACTCCTGAAGAATCGAAGATGTAGTAATAAATGGGTCGATCAGGGTTACACTTGATTTTTTAAGGACACAATAAAAATAGGTTTTAGAAGGAAACGAGCCAAATTGGTCTAAAATATTTTATTTGAAACATTGAATAATTGTTGAAATAAGATTACATTTTGTAGAATTTGACATTATCCCGAAAAGAGAATTGTGATAATTATCACCTCTTCGTCTTCTACGTGATCCGGACTGAATTGTTGGCTCACTTTTGAACCTCCCAAGAAACTTCACGCGCGGGGAATCACGGACACACTTTTCTTCAGGAATCGGCACGAGTAGTGCGGGTGCAAGTATGGTGAACTGGTGGTCATCTGTGAACTTAACGGTCAAGAAGAGATTATTTATATCTTCATGTCCTTGTTGGTCAGCCAAGTATCGAGGGGTCCAACCATGATGATCTTTTTGGTAAAAAAAATTAGTTTGTTAGTTTTTAGGATGTTTTGATGATTTATTTAAGTTGGGGCGAATTATTAATATTCGTAAAATCCATTAACAAATCATCGTAAAATGAGCATATTTTGTTACCACAACGGTTGAGAATCTTTTAACTAAGAGGATCCCGTTGAACAGAAAATATGTTGTCACATTTTATCGCCTTGTGGAGCAGTTATGCTATTACCATTTGGGATTGGCCGTGAGAAAAACATTTATAAATAATAACTTTTGTGTTTTAAGTAATTAGTCAATGAAGAGATCTCTTTAAAAAGAACACCATCTTTCGGGAATGGTCTTTTATAAGACTTTGATTACAATTCAACTATTCAGAGGCTAATTATATTATTTTTTGAATATTTTGTGCTTATGGACGGTGAAGTGCTGTTTAGAATAATGCCAACAGTACTTAACATAATTCATAAGCTACATTTAATTGTAGCCATCTTGTCTTTCATGTTAATACTTGTTTTTTGTTATGAGTATTAACAATCCTTGTTGTGGCTAATATTCACCCTTACCACAAATATACTTCAAATACATCCCGGGGTGACTTGTTATGAGTATTAACAATCCTTGCTGTGGCTAATATTCACCCTTACCACAAATATACTTCAAATACAACCCGAGGTGACTGGGTCAGTTGTGTGGATACAATTCAGGTTGTATTTGGAGTATATTCGGGGTAAGGGTGAAGAAGCGAATGAGTGGATGGTGGATGAATGCGTCTCTGTCAGCAGTGAGGTATATAATGAATCCTCCTCTCCCTAGAGAAGGAGTTGGTGAAGAGCACCTTGAACCTGTTATTGTAGTCAAGCACATATTAATAAACAAACTAGTATGATGTGCAGGCTCTTTGTAGCAGCTTATTATTGAAAAGTTGATTTCTTCTAACTACGATTTCGTTATGCCACTATTATTTTGAGTATGTATTCTGTTATGGTTTAATAACTTTGTTCTGCTGCAGCCATGAAACTCTTGTGCATTCTTTGTTCATTGGTGTACAAATTTCAGTTTAATACAAATGTTTGCAGCTGTCTTCACATCTGAATGTGGTTCATAATTAGTTGCATTAGCGTTATGTGATAATCATCGTAGCAAGATAGTTATTTGATTCAGTTTACTTGTAATGTGAAATGTGTTTTTGTTGCTTCTGGAACGCTGAATTGCTTTCAGTTTGTTGCTTTCTGCAACTTCATTTTTACTGTGTTGTCTCTCTTTAATGTTCTTTATACAATTTTGTGAACAAACCATACTACAAAATTGCCATTAATTTTTTTTACACCAAATTTATTAAAAACTTGCAATGATACATCGATTAGAACACCAAGTGTAGGATAATTGAACTAAATCTTCAAAAATAAGCTCTCTACGCTGATGACTATCGCCAAAAATCATTTGATTTCTGAACCGCCAATTTAACCGCCACATCACATAACAAACACCTTCAAAGGTATCCTTAACAACTAAGAAAAACAATGTTATTTAACCAAATAAACCATTGACATCTCCTCCATAACGGATGATTTTCTTAAGCAAATTTAAGTTGTTTTGCTCAGTTGCAATGCAAGAAAACTTCCCTACATCACGTAATGATAGAGTGGCACCGTAACTTGCCAAAGGTCCAACCACCGTATCATAACCACCCACAATAGGCTCCCACAAAGGAACATTCCCTTCTGAATCCGTGGAGTTTGGATCTGCTACATAGTCTACCAGCAGATTAACACAGTTCTCACTTCCTTTTGAGACTACTATATGCTGAGAAAATCACAAAACACTATGAAAGTCAAATTGAGGTATATGCCCAATGCAGTAATAATTAATTTGCAATCAAATATGTGCATACCAAAGTAGTTCTTCCATTGTTGTCCGACTCATTTGGATCACAGTACATATTTTTTAACCCACATCAAACATTGACTATTTTTCATATGGGCAGTAACATAACATAATATAACACTTCTTGAAACCAAACTATTACCTCAACCTGTTATTCTGTAAATGAATCTTTTTGAACGCTCCAACTATATGCATGGGTCCGACGGAACTCTGTAAATGCTTTTGTAACAGTGGACTTGACAGGTGATGGTTCACCAACAAAACGGGCCAATAAGGTGGCGTGCTCAGGCAACCAACTAAAACAAAAACAACTGAAAATCTCGTTATTGATTTTCCGAAACAAAAACAAATCAGAAAGGGTCACTCTAAATGTTAATGATTTTCAGGCAAAAATCACAAAGGGTCACTCTAAATGTTAATCATTAATATTTACGTACCTTGATATCTTCATGAGGTATCGCATTATTAGGTGTGATTGGGTCATTTCTTACCTGAAAATCGCAAAGACTTTTAATTAGATTCACATTTTTCTAAAAGAACTAAAGAGCAAATATTTTATACAATGTGCTGAGGTTAAAATATTGCCTGTATGCAAAGCAAGCGGAGCCTAGAGATGTTGAAATATCAGCTTCATACTAATCAAACAACAGGATACACATTTCACTTATACCATTAGTTTTTGCCGTAAAGTGCATGTTTTAAGGGGTGTTTGGGTAAGGTTATCTGAAAGTGCTTATGCCTCTTAGTTTATAGGTTCATAAAACTTATTAATATAAAAAGTTTTTTGGCAAAAAGAGTGGCTAATGATATGCAGTTAATCTGAGCCAAACACCTCAATAATCTAACACGCTTGAATGAATGATTTTTAAATACTTTTGGTTAAAAATATTTTAATCGCGGAAGGGTTATTTAAGCGTTTCACGAATTCTACCTATTCAAGTGACCAACACAGATCTCGAAGCGTTGTGTCAATTATATTTTGCAAACACGCCAAACTAACAAAGAGAAATAAAATACAAAAGTGACCAGTGGTCTTCTTTAGTGATAATGAACAGTTACCTGATCGACAACGCTGTTCATTATGCTAAACATTTACCTGATGACATAAACCTCTGAATTTTCTGTTGTAAAAGTGGATAAAAGTGTTTAGTGGTTTCCTATCCTGATCACTTGACCTGTATTACATCATTACATGTTTTAACCCAATATCGTGTGAACCGTTACCCAAATAATCCGTTTTGCACCTTTAATGATTACTCTATTTAATAAACATCAAGAAGAAAAGAAAAATGCCTTAAAAATACACCCGTTTTAGTAGAATATAATATAGTATTTTAAGATAATAAGAGTGATTTGATGGTATTGTTTGATTTTCATTAAAACTGTTATGCAATCGTTGTGTGGATATCATCATGTTACATTTCAGCTGTCACACAATTTTTTTTCAGTAAAAAACCAACTTCTTATCAAATACTAAAATTACCTGGTGTCCAATTTGAGGATACTTCAATATAGTCCAGTCAAACGCATAGTCAAACTGATAACTTGAGACAATAATCGTAGTGATCAATAATAGTTTAAAGCATGAATAACTCGATATTCAGTTTAAAAGAAAAGATGTTAATTATCGAAGTAAGAAGTATATTTAAAAATACAACACCAGATATAAGTCTTACAACCCCCCACCCTTCCTCAATACTTGATGCATATATCGAACAAAGAATAGAAGATCCTATTATCCTAAATCCCAAATTTATTAAAAATCTGAATATTCAATTCCTACCCAACACCACATATACCATCATCCCAGCCTGACTCCCTTGACCGACATTAAATGCATTATGCCATTCGTAGCCTTCATTTTCCTCTGCAGGACCTGATAGGACCGAATCTACAAAGTAAATAAATTAGTTTGCTATGTTCAACAATAATTGAATCTACAAAGTGGTACAACAAATTACAAACCTCGGTAAGAGTTTGCACGTTGCAATGCTTCCAATGCCCTTTGGTCAGCGCCCACACGTGCCCCAAGGAGAATTAGGTCATCATCCAACTAAAACGAAGGTGTTTAGAGTTTAGACAATAGCCATGATAATGCAAATTATAAAGAAAAAACTGTGAATAAGATGTTACCTAATTCCATAGTCGATTCATTGTGCAACACATTTTCAGATATTTTCCTTTTTTGAGGGGGTTTTTTGCATTTAATATATTATTTGCCCTTTGAAATATAGCAAGAGTTTGTCATTCAGTTCATTTTAAATCATACATTTCCTTGAAGAGGCGGTTTAAAATGTTCAAAACCTTTTCAGGAATTCAGGAGTAGTATACATATAGACTCCATAAAAACTAATGTTTAGAGCTCTATTAAGATGAGCCAATACTTTCAGTGTCTACATACCGGCGTAAAGGACAATGATGGTTACAGACCTACACCAACAATCACTCTGAATTACCTGCATATGATACATACGTATCTTAATTCTGGAGTACAAAAAATTTTTGTTTCAGTTTCCTCAACATATGACCAAAGACCCCTTGCAATATACCTAAACGAAAATACATATCTCGGATACTTACCAAATAATATGTCAAACTGATGATAATGAGTTGATGAGCATTGTTATGATGATCCCAAATGGAATCTAAAACACTCTCAGTTTGAGAATGATCTTACCAACAAACCATTAAAGTGGCTCATATAAGTATATAACACCAACTCTTTAGCAATTCCTCGCCATCCTGAAATAACAAATAAAAGGGCTTACTTTGTTCCCTTGAATAGGGTATGCTCGAGAATTTCCTCAACACCACCAAGTGCTTGGATAACATAGTTAGGTAATTGATCAAGTTTCAAAGCTTACCATCATGCCTCTGACCGTCCACCAGACAACCTATGCGTATAAAACAATAATAAAATGATGATTACTCAAGCAACAAAGCATCTAAAGAGTTTACTCGATCACAACAAACCTTCACAACTGAAAACCTCCACAACTAACCTCAACTTACTCATTTGGGGACCACCACTTACAAAATATATTTTCAAAACATTGGGGGGGAAAAAAACCTGACAAAAGGACAATGTTTACCCTCGTCGTGCAGACGACGAGGGTGAAACTGGCCAAAAAAACGACCGGTATGGTGGCTAGTTGTGGCGAGGGTGCCACTTGGACTAGCGAGTTGTAGCGAGTATTGCACCGTGTGCTCTAAGGGGT
This sequence comes from Artemisia tridentata subsp. tridentata, assembly GCA_021014915.2. Lineage (NCBI taxonomy): Eukaryota > Viridiplantae > Streptophyta > Magnoliopsida > Asterales > Asteraceae > Artemisia > Artemisia tridentata. Next base: position 279,041,635 of record CP139506.1, read on the forward strand.
CAAGGATACCAATTACTTTTATTAAATAGCCACTAAAACAATTAGGCCGTAATTATACTTGAAAGTTGGATGATTTGTTTTTCCAAATTAAGACAAAACCGATTTCCTCATTACCTAAGCCACTAACTAAAATAGAAAAGTAAACATATAAACGATACTAAGGGCTTGTTTGTTTAATTTTTTTATTTTGTCATATTTAATTAAGAGATGACTTAATGCAGACAACCTTAGTTTTGTTACTTAATATTTTTATTCATCTTTTTCTATTAAATCACAAACAAACAGTTTCATATGATTTAATTAATTCATTTTTTTTTATATTAAGTCAATTAAGTCGAAATCAAACACCCTCTAAAACAGAAAAGTAGACATGTAAACGCTGCTGAATCATGCAAAGGCAAAGGAAATAAATTCTTACGCGAGACGGAGCATCACAGGAGAACATTTTTTGTCAGCGATGAATCCTCTGAGCATCCTGATGGATTTGTCAACAGCCTTGTCGTACTCGTCACTTACGGTTGGGTAACACTTTCCCATGGTATCAAAAGTTGAACCAACATTCAACATAAAAATAAATTCAATACGTTAATTATATATAAACAATCACAAATCTATCTAAAGATTCGATCAAGCTAGTACCAAAACTCTCTACACCGAATCCGATCATCCGATAATTAATTAATAACTCAATACATAACCACATAACTTCAAATACAACTAACAGTAAATCTCATAAAATATATATATATATATATATATATATATATATATATATATATAGTGTATCTTTATTTTGAGAACCCTGTTAAGTGCGGGAACTGCGAGAACTCCAATTTTGCATTAGAAAACATGCATGTTCATATAAAACATGTATGTTTTCTTACATACACCTTAATACACATACTTGAGTAACACACATGTTCATATAAAACGTGTTAAGTGCAACAGATCAATGCAAAATGGTTTTTATTTTCAGAACCTTGTTAAGTGCGGGAACTGCGAGAACTCCAATTTTGCATTAGAAAACATGCATGTTCATATAAAACATGTATATTTTCTTACATACACCTTAATACGCAGGTATGTGTATTAAGGTGTATGTAAGAAAACATACATGCTTTATATGAACATGCACGTTTTCTAATGCAAATTTGGAGTTCTCGCAGTTCCCGCACTTAACAGGGTTCTGAAAATAAAGCTCCCCTATATATATATATATATATATATATATATATATATAACGTGATTTTCCCCAATTATTTTCTAGGGTTTATGATAAAACACAATTAAATTGAAAATAATCAAAGGAAAACATACTATAGTTGAATCGAAACAAAATAATTGTAAACCAAATCGATTCAAAAAAAAAAAAAAAAAAGAAAAGAAAAACTTACTGGAATTATTGGGTAGAATTCAAGATCATACATGGCAGTTGAAGACCAATTATTTACCTTTCAAAATTGACGAATCGTTAATGCAAAATCAGAGGATTTTATGTTTTTCAAATTAAATATCGTGTACCTTTACGGTAGTGGTCTAGCGAACTAGTTGTGGCGGTAGACTAGTAGTGTTGCTGCAGCGACCCAGGCAGAAGTGTACATAGAGCTGTTGCAATCAACTGTGTAAGCTAGTATGTAATTCATTGATAAAAAACAATAGCAAAAGTCAAAATCAAACAAACATTCATGTCACTCATATTCAATTCAGCCTCTAAAATCAAAATCATAACCAAAAGTCAAAATCATACCGTCGATGTCACCAAACACTCAATATAAAACCCAACAATCCGAATGTTTAAGAGCCCCAAATCGAGCCTTAATATCAGGCCTAGTTTTCGGGTTTCACAAAAATATTGGCTTGTTGAATCTGAATTCATATTGTTATGTGTAGCTCTACAACATTAACGAACCGGACGAACACGAACGGAGCCTTGTTAATGTTCGTTTATTTAATTTTAACCGGACAAATAAACGAACACGAACGCTTAAACGGACGAATTTTATTGTTCATGTTCGTTTATTCAGAAAATGAGTTGTTCATGTTCGTTTATGTTCGTTCGTTAAGACACTAAACGAACGCTAAATAGACGTAAACGATCGAAAATAAATGAACATAGACAAACAAACATAAACTTTATTAAAGTATGCATCTAATATAGTTTTATAAGTGTTGTTTTGTTTAAACAAACTAATTTTAAAATTATACAATTAAAATATATGATATACGAACATAAATAAATAAATGAACATAAACGAAAGGTTAACGAACACATAATCGGACGTTCACGAACATAAATAAACGGACGTGACTTTTGTTCATGTTCGTTCGTTTAACTAAATAATAGTAAAATATTGTTCATGTTCGTTCATTTAATAAATAAACGAACATAAACGAACTTTTTATTGAACGGTTCATGAAATGTTCACTGAACGTTCAGTTCGTTTACAGCCCTATGTATTAGGGGTCAATGCGATAAAATAATATATATGCAATCGGTCCTTAAAATTTCGAGTTGATAACAAAATTGATGGTGGGTGATGTTTACATACCTTGTTTGTGGGGAATTTAGATGGAACACCTGGAGAAGAAGCAACAATAAGTGTAGAGGGTGTGGTTGAAGGTTTTCCTCGCCACATCAGCTACACGTCATCAAAAAATACTCCCTTTATTTTTTCTTTCAACTTTCATTCAACCACTGCAGCACCCTCTTTCTCTTTTCTATTAATATGTTTCTAATATTTATCATTTAAAAATACCCCAAATATACACACAAACACTCACAATAACCAATAATATTAATTCTCTCTGCTCAAAACCTTTCTCTCTCTCTGTTATAGCTCGGGACTTAAGTCCCGCATATAAATTATTTTGTGCTTTCCCGCTATTAAAGAATTGGTGTTCCCGAAAGGAAAGAATAAAAAGTATCCTTCCGTGCCTTTTCCAGCCCCCACACCTCATACCCTAAAGGAATAGCCTTTTTATGTGTGTGAAGAAGCAAGTGACAAAAAAAAAGGGGCGGAAATAAGAGGATAGTGTGTTAGGGTTTATGAATCTTAAATTATCAAAAAGTATATTGTAATATTGTATTGTACTTATCATAAAAATCATAATGAGTATAAAAATTACAAGGGGGGTGTAAACCAATGTTTTGAAACCCGGGTTTGGGGTTTTTCTATTTTTTATAAAAAATCGGGTTGACCTGATGGTCGAACCGGGTTGACCCGGTTGGTCGAACCGGTTGAAAAAAAGTATTTTTTAATAGAAAATCGGGTTGACCCGGCTGTCGAACCGGTGCCCCGATGACTCGACCGGGCCGATTCAAAAGCCGATTTTCAAAACTTTGGTGTAAACGAGCCGAGTACTGCCAAGCTCGAACTCGACTCAACTACTAAAACTCAAGTTCAAAACTGTTGGGAACATGTCTTAGATCATTGAAGTATCGATCATATTGTGTAATAGGTTGCTTAGGCCTTTAGGTTAGTTTTATTCTATAGCCTGTGTAGAAGGCCCATAGGTTGTGGGCTTTTATTTATTTGTCTTATTTTCTATAATGGGCTACGCCCCATTTTATTATTTTCTCTATTTTGGGCCAAGCCCACTTCATGATGTACTCTATAAATACCCTCCCTATTGAAAGGGAAGGGTTGTTGGTTGATTGGTTAATGTTATTTCTCTTTTGAATATATGTGTGTGATTTGATCTAAAAGTGTGAATATTAGGAAAATTAATTTTTGGTTGCCTTGCGTTTACTATTCACTCAACTTACTGTTCATCAAAAAATTTCGAGTTAGAAAAATTTGGACAAAAATCGAGTAACAATTTTTTCAGATTTTTTCGAGTTAGAAAAAATTTGAAAATTTTTCGAGTAACAAAAAGTCATTTGGTGGACCAAACATCTTCGAGTAATTCAAATTCCGAGTTAGGAATTGTGTGGCTAATAAGACTGAAGGGAGTGAGGCGGATTTGGAGGCGATTAGCATGTGGTTCGCCTGCTACACCACCCCCACCAGGCTTCTTCTCTTCCCAGCGACCCATATGGATCGCCTAACACTTCTGTACTTGCCTGCTATTTTAAGTGATGTTTTGTATTGAAAGTGGAGGTTTTGTATTGAAAGTGGAGATTCACTAATATTATATACATGTTTTGTATTGAAAGTGGAGATTCACTAATAGTATATATATATGGATCGCCTGCTACACCACTTTCTTTATTTTTTGAGGCTACCCAACATGCTGACTCAGCGCTACGTGTCACGAATCGCTCCTTAGTTGGATAGCCCCACTCCCTTCAGTCTAAGTCTCCGAGTAAAATTTGACTTAAGTCTCCGTGTAAAGTTTTTTAAGGTTCTACGAGTATTATTTGACTTTTCTGACGTTGGACATTACCCTATATATAATTTAGCGTCGAGTTTTGCTACAGTTGTTGTAGCAGTGTTGGGCTCCGTTTTGGGCTGTGGGCTCCCGCTTTTCTCTTTTGGTTTGTCCCCTCGCTTCTTTTAGCCATACCCGCCTTCTAACAAAAGATAGAATTCGCTAGAGATTATACGTGTCTCTTCCCTGTGCTTTTCTTGGTAGTTGTGTAGATCTATTTCGTCGCCTTTGATCGGCTGCTGCTGCGGTTTAGCTTTGCCGGAGGACGATACGTTTGTGCTTTCTGTGGTTTGTGTATTTACTTCTTACGATCTACACGTTCATGCCTTATCGATTTATTTATTTGGTTATTTTTTTATTGTTCAGCTTTGGAGGGCTTGAGGATTGTTGTCACGGCGAATCAGAAAACGTTAGGTTTGTGTATCCGTTTGTTTGTTTTACTTTTTTTTTTATAGTTATTTGTCGTCAACTGTGCCGCTTGCCATTAAGTAGTTGTAATTATTTGTGTCATTTGTGGTATGTTGTTGTTTGTGTTTAGTTATACCGGCTGATTTGTGAACATTTGTGTGATCTATGCTTTTGTTTGGTTTGCCATGAATAGTTATGCAAGTCAGTCATCGCCTTATCTGTATAGGTCATTGTAATAATTTTTGCACTTTGTCATTTGTTTATGTAATTTGTCATGAGAGTGAAAACCTAAGAAATCGGAATAAAACTTTGGCCCATAACTAAAAAATATAGTTATTTGTTGAGTAATTGTCATGAGAGTGAAAACCTAAGAAATTGGAATAAAACGTTGCCTCATAACTAAAAAATATAGTTATTTGTTGAGTATGAGGACTAAGAGTAAGGGTGTCCGTAGAAATAGTTGTAAACGATCGTTAGAAGGAAACGGGTCTGTTGGCTGTGATCTTGGTGAGGGGCTGCTCCCTGGTGGTGTTATAGATGTGGCCGCTGATTTACATGCTAATAACGGTGGCGGATTTCTTATGATTGACACACCTACTTCGGTTTGTGAAAGTATAATGCTTCCTGCATGTGATCTTGCTGAATTCATGTGTGTTGACGATTCCTTACGCTGTAACGATCCCTTGGGACATAATTCCGTTGCTATCAACGCTGTCCCTGCCATGCCTACAAAATCTTCGAATGGTGTATCGATTACTGAACTTCGTCAGGACTGTCTCCGTGCCTTTCCGCTGTCTGCAACTACCGACAGAAAAGGGAAACAAAATATGGATCGCATCCCACTGTCAGCAGCAACTGGTACTCTGTCTTTTTTTATTGCTGTTTCTTTATATTTGTATTTTGTTCGTCTGTATAATTATTTACCTGCATCTCTTATTTGCAGGTCCATGTCATGTTGGTATGCCTGTTTCAATGCATTTGGAAACCACCACCTCTTCTGGTAACGTCCTGTATCTTTTATTTTTCAGTTTCATTTTTCAGCGGTTGCCTATGTTTGCTTACGTCGTTTTTTTTCCATACGAGATATGTCAGCAGATATACGTCCGCGTTCGGTTTCTAATACTGGTGGTGGCTTCCTAACAGTTGATATGCAAACTTCGTTTTGTGAGAGTATAATGATTCCTCCATGTGACGTTGCTGAATTCATGGATAGTGACACTTCTTTGTATGATACCAACGACGATGTTCTTTCCACAATTCCTGCCAGATGTTCTAATGGTATATCAATTAATGAGCGCCATGAAGGTTATCGATGTAGTGTCTCAGATCGAACGCCTGTTGCTGGAAAAGGAAAACAGAAGGTAGATGATGTATCACCGTCGGCAACAACCGGTGCTGTATATTTTCTTATTGTCATTTGTATATATCTGTATTCTATTGCTTTTTACACTCTTTTTTTTGCTTCTGATTTTCCTTCCTCTGTCTAACTTTAACTGTTTGCCTTCACAGTTGAACCTGAAACTACTCCTGGTGCATCTTCTGCCTATAATACGCACTTTCAAAATATGCCCTCTGCTGCTGCTGACACTTCTCAAACATCTACAAATCCTGTATCAAGTGCTAGGCGAACAATGAGAATACAAAGAACTACCGTTAGTCGCCAACACACAGGTAGTATTAATTATGTTTTATTGCTATATAAGACTTTTGTCTGTGAATAACATTTGTTGTTCTTTTCGCAGTTGAACCTGACCCTCCTCCTACTGCATCTTCTAACTATAATCCGCGCTTTCAAAGTCCGTCCTCTATTGCTCCTGACGGTTCTCAAATGGTTACAAATCCTATATCGACCGCTAGGCGAGCAGCGAGAACACAAAGAACTGGTATTAACCGCCAACGTGCAGGTACTATTAATTGTGTTTCCTTGCTATATGGCATGTTATTTTGTGTTTGTTTTATTCCTTTTAACCTTCATTTTTATATAGTTTTTTCTTTTTTTTTATGCCTTTACAGGACCACCAGATGCATATGTGTCTTTAGGGCCATGTAACAGGGTCTGTCGTCATTGCAAAGCGCTTTTTTGGTTTGAAGAAAGGATCAAACATGGAAGCCGTGCATCCCCTACCTATCACAGATGTTGCATGGGTGGTCAAGTAGTTTTGAGACATCAATCCGAATACCCTGCATATATGAAGCAATTGTTCACAGACCGCCATTTCATGGAGAATGTCAGAGCTTATAACTCGATGTTTGCTATGACTTCGTTAGGAGTTCAAACTGATGAATCGGTAAACAGAGGTCGTGGCCCGTATGTGTTCAAAATATCAGGCCAGATTTATCATTGGATAGGTTCTCTTTGTCCGGCTCAAGAAACTGAACCCGTTTCTTGCAGTTATACATCTTTGATACACAAAATGAAATTCAGAATCGTTTGATCCATTTTGAAGATGGCGGTCAAAATTTAAGGCCAGAAATTGTTAATGGGTTGATTCAGGTTCTGGATGAGCACAATGAGTTGGTTCGTTTATTTAGGACGGCAAGAAACCTACTGAATGCTGAAGACATTCCTGATTTCAAGATACGCTTATTTGCAGTCAAGGGTTCACGACAGCATGAGCTGCCTTCTGGCGATTCAATTGGAGCTATTGTTTATGAAGGAGGTCCTGATACAGGCACTGAGTTTGATATCGTTATTCAGCAACGTTCAAGCCAACCACAAAGAGTTAGCAAATTGCATCCTTGCTATATGTCATTCCAGTTTCCTCTAATTTTCGTTTTCAGTGAAGATGGTTTCCACCTTGGCCTACGTTTATGGAACCCGGATACTCAAGCAGTGGACCAAACGAAAAAGATGTCAATGAAGATGTACTACGCGTATCAATTGCATGATCGTTTTCAGGAATATAGCCTACTGACACGGTCCGGAAGGCTCTTTCAACAATATGTAGTCACAGCTTATTGTAGTGTGGAGCAGTATCGGTTAGATTACATTCGTGACCACCAGAATGATATCAGAAACGATTACCTTTCAGGAGTGTATGATGCAATTGCACGCGGTGATCGGAATGGTTCGGATGTAGGGATGCGGACAATCCTTCCTTCATCATTCGTCGGTGGTCCACGCTATATGTACAGCCACTATCTTGATGCACTCGCAATTTGCCGAGTTTATGGAAACCCATCTTTCTTCATCACATTTACATGCAATGTCAAATGGCCAGAAATTACAGAATATATGGAGCAGTTTCCGCACTTTAATGTTGCTGATAGGCCAGATGTTGTCGACCGAGTTTTCGAGCAGAAAATTCATCTACTGATTGCATATCTCCGTGACGGAAGACCATTTGGACCAGTTGCAGCGAGTAAGTTTCAGTTTTTATTAGTATGTAACTATACATAAACCCTGTACATTGTATCTGACCCTATTTTTATGTTTAACTTTTCAGTTTTGTACACGGTTGAATTTCAAAAGCGTGGGCTGCCACATTGTCATTTGTTGTTGTGGATAAAAGAAGCTTCAAGAGTCCACTCACATGCAGATATCGACCGATATATATCAGCTGAATTACCTGGTAGACACGTTGACCCAGAAGGTTATCGAATAGTTACCGAATTTATGATGCATGGTCCATGTGGCATCGCAAATAGATCAGCGCCATGTATGAAGGCAACTGATTCATGCACAAAAGGATTTCCTAAACCGTATGCTGATGCTACTTCTATTGACAAAAACGGCTATGTACATTATCGCAGGCGGCCTTCGGGAGACATTGCTACTGTCCAAAACGTTGACTTGGATAATAGCTATGTCGTGCCATATAACATGATGCTTCTTACCAGGTTTTATGCACACATCAATGTAGAATATTGTGAACAGACAACGTTGATTAAATATTTATTCAAGTATATTTCAAAAGGCACAGACCGAGTTGTCACGCAGATAACAAGATCCACTAGAACCATGCCTTCAACAAGACAGACACCTGCAATTAGAATTGATGAGATAAGCAATTATCTAGATGCAAGATACATTGGTCCACACGAGGCCTGTTGGCGATTGCTAGGATTCGATATTCACTACAGAGATCCGCCTGTCCAAATACTAGCTGTTCATCTTCAAAATATGCAACGTGTAACTTTCAGAGCAAATGAAAGTCTAGAGTATGTTGCTGAAAATCCAAGTAACAAGAAAACCACCCTAACACAGTGGTTAGACTTTAATTCTCGGTCTACACTCGGTCACCATCTGACGTATCTAGACTTTCCTTCAGAATTTGTTTGGAATCTTGCTCAAAAGTTTTGGTCACCTAGACGAAACCTTAACAAGCCTTCGATTGGTAGGTTAGCATACATACATCCTAGCGCTGGTGATTTGTATTACCAAAGGCTTTTACTTTGCCACCAGAAGGGCTGTGCATCATTCTCTGCCATACGTACAGTTGAAGGCCGCCTTTATCCAAGTAATAGATCAGCGTGTGAAGCAATGGGATTATTAGCAGATGACGGAGAATGGTCGCTTGCTCTTATAGAAGCAGCCTTAACAGCTACAGCAGCAGAGATACGCCAGCTGTTCTGTCAAATTCTTATCTTCTGTGATGTTACTAATCCAGTCTCTCTTTGGAATAAGCACTGGAAGCTTATGAGTGATGATATACCTGCAATCTTATCACAACTGTTCCAAATGCCCCGAATTACCTTCACTGATGAAGAACTGCAAAATGGGGTCCTCTACGAGCTGGAACCTATTCTTAGGTCTCATGGGAAATCGGTTACAGATTTTGGTATCCACCTGCCTGCACGGCACCTGCTACAGATTCTGCGAAATAGAACACTTATGGAAGAGCGAAGCTATGATACAGAAGCTATGACTGCTGAAAGAGATCATTTGGTACCAGATCTCAATGCTCAGCAACGGCAGCTGTTTGATGCTATTCTCGAAGGTGTAAGAAATAACAGACAAAAGCTAATTTTCGTATATGGTTACGGTGGCACTGGAAAGACTTTTGTATGGAAGAGCATAATCTACACCCTACGAGCAGAGCGAAAGATAGTTCTTGCAGTGGCTTCTTCCGGGATTGCTTCATTGTTGTTACCATCAGGGCGCACTGCTCATTCAAGATTTAAGTTGCCACTAGATGTAACGAACGAGTCTATGTGCACTATAAAAAAACATACTCAGCTGGCTGAGTTACTGATACAAACAGATCTGATAATTTGGGACGAGGCGCCTATGAATGATCGCAAATGTTTTGAGGCCCTTGACCGGACCTTGCGAGATCTATTAAATACACCAACAGCTCTTTTTGGCAATAAATCAGTAATCCTCGGTGGAGATTTCAGGCAAACTTTACCAGTAAAGAAAAAAGGTACAAAACACCAAATTATTTCCTCATGTATCACTGAATCATATCTGTGGAAACATTTCAGAGTTCATCTGTTGACTGAAAATATGCGCCTGAAAAGAACAGAGACACCTTCCCATCAATTGGCCGCAACTGCAGCATTTTCTGAATGGTTAGTCAACATAGGGAATGGTGTTATTGGTCAACCAGATCAATCAGATCCCCGAGATACCTCATGGATACATATACCCGATATGTATTGTATTCCAGATAGTAATGACGCAAGGATGCAACTTATACGATTCATATATCCTGACACCATTCTTCAATCACCAACTGCTGAATCCTTGCAAGAAAGAGCAATTGTTTGTCCAAAAAATGATGCCGCTGACGCTATTAACTCAGATATCCTGCAAATGTTATGTGCTCCCAGTCATGTATATACAAGTAACGATGAAGCTATACCACGTGGAAATGACGGAGGAGCCACAGAATTGCTATATCCAGCAGAGTACCTTAATACGCTATCATTCACAGGAATTCTGCCACATAAGCTTGAACTCAAAATAGGTGCCCCTGTTATGTTGCTAAGAAACTTGAATTTAACTGGAGGTCTTTGTAATGGAACACGCATGATCGTAACACAGATGCTTACTAAAGTAATCGAAGTCAGAATTGTTACCGGTACTCGCATACTACAAAAAGTATTTCTTCCTCGAATTCTCCTGTTCAACAGAGACGAACATCTGCCATTTATATTCAAAAGGAAGCAGTTCCCAGTCAAAGTGTGCTACGCAATGACCATCAACAAAAGCCAAGGCCAGTCACTCAACAAAATCGGTGTGTACTTACCAGAACCCGTTTTTGGCCATGGCCAGTTATACGTTGCACTTTCAAGAGCCACATCTCCTGACGGGCTAAAAATCCTCATCAAAGATCAGCTCAACAGACCACCGAATACAACAAAAAATATCGTCTACATGGACTTTTTAGAAACCATTATCAGAACCCAGGTCTTATTCATAACAAACACATTGCACATATTCTTTCACATTTCTGTATTAGTGTTTATGCATATCACTCAACCACAGATACAGCAAACAGAATATATTATTCTAATACTTAGACGTTGTATAGGCCTGAACCAAACAATAACTTTCTCTCGAAGAAATATAAGATCAGTTCTATTTTTACATGTTTTCTTTGCTTACCCTATTACTGATTAGCACATTACTGGCACCATCTACTGTCTACTATGTTGCTATATTTGTTACATGTAACATCTATTATGTTGCTATATTTGTTACCTATATTTTTACAAATTTTCTCCCTTATTACTTACTCGCAAAAAACTGAACAATGAACCCACCTAGGATCCAATAAACATATTTTGCTTCCTAATCCTAATGCACATGTCAGTAAACCCATATAGGATCAGTTATACTTTTAGATGTTTTCTTTCGTTCGCCTATTACTGATTACCACAGGTAACTAAACACATATAGGGTCCCATTTATATTCTTACAGATTTTGTTACCTGGTGTCAAAACACCAGCTCAGTGTAACAAAAAATCAGGCACAGACTTTGCTACATCTGATTTACCAACTATATGTGCAGTCCTATAGACAGCAAAAGAAACCATACCTACAAAGACTTCTTTTGTATCCACTTAACAAGACACAGACCAGTTAACCCACACAGAATCTAATAAACAGATACTCTCACATCTGATTCCCTTACCTTTCTGATGCAACCGCTTGCAGACGGTAATATATTGGTAACCCACAGGTAAGTAAACATATATACAGTCAGTTCTGTTTTTACAGACTGAACTCATATATCATCTAATATTTTACCATGTTCCTTACCTATATTTTTACAGATATTTTATCCCGTTACTAAATCACAGGTGACTAAACCTGTATACAATCTAACATCTTATTTTAACCCTTGCGGATTGTATGTATGTTAATTATATTGTGACAGATTTTGTTAGCTACTGTCAAAAGGCTACCTCAATGAACCCATATAGGGTTGCACACATTCAAAGGGCAGGTGACTAAACCTATATACAGTCTTATCTCTTATTTTAACCCTTGCGAATTATATCTATCTTAGCTATATTGTGACAGATTTTGTTACGTACTGTCAAAAGGCTACCTCAATGAACCCATATAGGGTCACACACATTCGAACGTCATGCTTATACTGATGAGAAATCAGACACAGATTTGGCTACATCTGATTTGCCAGTTACGTCTACGGTCCTATAGACAAGAGAATAGGCCCACCCTTTTATGATGTTCTAAGAATGGATACCTTCAGACGCATCTTTCGCATGTAGTTTACGGAGACCACAACCATATATTTCTTCCCATGTAATACCGATACATTTTTCGAACCAAGGTAAACGTATACTGGACTGACTCCTGCTAATACCAACTCTCATATGTTGGTTTCTTGGATACAGTTTATTGGATATGCATTTTTTCTGACAGCTACCTTTTCTTAGCTACTACACCTATTTAAATATGATCTCACCTATCACTCCATCTTTATAATACAGGAAAATGTCGCATGATACTTCAGTGCCAACAATAACAAGGTCTGCAGGAAAAAGACCAGCAACAGATCTTGAAATAGTTGGAGTTGCTAATCTCAAACCATCAGATGTAGCGAAAGCAATATGCGTCAGAGTATATCGCAAATGGACAGTTACAGATACCAGAGGGATTAAACAACCAACTTTGAGCGTTATATTACTTGATCAGCAGGTTGCATTACTCTATATCATGCCTTTTAATACGCATTAAATTTCCCATTCCTAATATTTGTCTTTCTCTTTCATATTATAGGGTGGCGCCATACAGGCAAACGCAGAAGGCCGCGAAAAAACAAGATTTGATAACATCCTTCAAGTCAATGCTGCATACACAATCACAGGATATGGTCTTCTAGACACCAAAAAATGGATGCAGACATTACCTAATCACTTCACTTTGATATTAGGACGGCTCACCAATGTTCAGCCGTATACTGGAACCAGCTTTCCACTACATCATTTCAACTTTGCCACATACACTCAGTTACATGAGCGTGCAGACAAAAACAATGTCATACTAACAGGTACAGATTAATATTAATAACACTCACACAATACAAAATACTATAACTGCACATTATGTCACTGCAGATTACACAGCATGTGTCCTTTCTGTTGGTGGTATCCGTGAACCAAAGGCACCCAGCACAAAACAAACTGTCTGGAGAGACATCATACTCCGTAACCTAGAGTAAGTTAATCATATGAACTATTTTTTGAATAACAGCCGTTTATACGTACTATTTTTTTAATGACAACCATTCTAAATAACACCTCGCTAACATATTTCCCCATATGCAGAGGAGACACTGTCAGATTCACTCTTTGGAATGAGAGAGCTCACGAATTTAGCATCAGTGCCTATGAAAAAGAACCTAAACCAACCGTTATGGCTGTCAGTTCATGCTGGGTAAAGACATACAAAGGTACCGCCGTTTCCACAGACCCACGTTGCAAAATATTAAGATAATAGATTCTAACAAAGCCACAAACAAATGCAGGTTTGCAGCTATCAAGCACACCCGCGACTTGCTACTATTTCAACCCTCCTATTCCTGAAACAGATTACATACTAAGCATGTCAGTTACTCTCCTTCTCTTATAACACATTCGCCTAATTTTTTTAGCATCAAACTAAGTTAAAATATCCTTACAGGTACGAACAGTTGCTCCCGCCACCAGTCATACAGAATGTGCGCACATACAGCTACGATAACATAGAAGATGAAAAGAAAAGAAACAGAGTTACAATAGACGAGCTTCTGCGAGAAGATCCAAGAAACCAAACAGTCAGTACTTCTATCAAACTTGCAACTACTAGCTTTGTATTTGCCATGTACCTATTTTAATATGTAACTACCTGTTACAGAATGTTAGATTCACAGTCGTTGCAAGAATTGAAGAAGTCGTTGTTGGCATACCATGGTTCTACCGCAGATGCCATGACTGTAGGCGAAAAATCTATGATGACCGCCCACATTCACAGTGTGAGGCACCAGCTCCAACACAGCCGAATGATTACAGGTACAAATAAGTAAACACAGTTTATAAGCGACAAAAAAAAACCTCTTAATATTGTCTAATAAACTCACCTATTATTAATACCTATGCAGTTATTCCTTTAGACTGCTGATTTCCGACAGCACTGGAATTTTGATGTTAACATGCTTCAGTAATGAGGTACATTCAATAGTCACAGAAGTCAACAAAGTTGTCTCAGAAGAAGGCTACACCGATGCATACACAGTCCCGCCACATTTAACAGCCCTCGAAGGAACCACACATTTGTTTCAGCTGCACTTCTCGCCAGATTCTACAAAACAATATCAGAGTTATGTGCTTGACAGCGTCATGGAAACTGGTCCACATCTGCTGCCACCAGCTGAACAAAACATTCCCTTGCTAACAGAAGCTGAAGCTGAATCACCAACTGAGGAAGGTTGTAATTTCACAAGCTGTTGTCTGTTTCATGCACTCGCTAACTTTTTTTGGCATGATAACTAACTGAACTCTGTCAGGTACTACTTCTGAACCTCCGGTTACCCCTGCTTCACCTGCAATTTTACAAACAAGTACTCCTACTACAATAGAAGCTACCAGCCATTTACAAGGACAGGCAACAAAGACAGAAGTACTCAGGACATCTGCTCGAAGAAAAATCTTAACAGATAACAAGGCAGAAGAAACAAGCAATGCAGCAAAAAAACCAAAACCAACTGTCCGTAAATGACTAAAAATCCATGTACCGCAGTTCAATAACATCTTAACTTTTGTATGCTTCTAAACAACGTCTAAACCACTATCGCCTGTAATATAACACTAGACTGATGTTAATTTTTATTGCAGTATTTTCTGTATGTGTATTGCTATGTATCGCGTTGCGGCGGTTCGCAGCACATCTCGTTGGACATTATTATAATATTGGAGAATTAATGTGTCAGAATATGTGGTGTTTAAACAATTGCACATCAATATTTCTCCTGCTAAATAAAAGGTTCCAAGTAAGGTTTGTTTAAAATTATTTCCAAAGACTTCCGAGTAAAGTTTTTTATTGGATTTCCGAGTAACACATTCCGAGTTTTTAATCTTTCCGAGTTAGGAAAAGATTTCCGAGTAAGACTTAACAAAAGTTTTCCGAGTTAGGAACGATTAAAATTTTCCAAGTTTGGATCATTGTTAAATTTCCAAGTAAGAAACATTATAAAATTTCCGAGTTTGGAATTTTATTTAAAAAATATTCCGAGTTAGAAACATTACAAATTTTCCGTGGTAGGAACATTGTAAGTTTTCGAGTTAGGAAAAAAAAAATTAAATCTTCCAAGTTAGGAACATTTTATTTTTTCCAAGTTTGGAACATTAAAAATCTTCCAAGTAAAGATCATTTAAATTTCTCCTAGTAAGGAAATTTTCGAGTTAGGAAAATCCTCCTAGTAAGGAATCCTCCTAGTAAGGAATTCTCCTAGTAAGGAATTCTCCAAGCAAGCAATTATTCTCCAAGTTAGGAATCCTTCAACTTAGAAATCCTTCCACTCAGAAATCCTTCAACATAGAAATCCTTCATGTTAGCAAAACTCGATAAAGGACTTAACTTCAAACGAAAGTATCTCTTGAACCGTAACCAACAATAGACACAACTCCTATTTCCTTGGAACGATCCAAGATCAACTTTATCACACACCGAAATAAATGGAATCAAGTTCAAAAGGGAGAGAGATGCCTAAAAGTGTAAAGCTCGCTACGCACTCCAAAGAAAATTGTTTGGCACATTTTGAATCAGTTAAGCTTCAATGTATGCTCTTCTCAGAAGTGAGCTTACCATCATGGGATAGATCGATAAATCGTGCTTTTGAAACACTCTTCGGACCAGAAATGGACTTTACAACCTTCAAACGAAAACTCTTGCACAACATATCTCTAATAGAGAAGCAACTTGAACAAGGAAGTGATTGCATTGTAGCATATCGAGCACTCAAGGCGCAGTTAAAATGGTTTCTCTACTTAGATTTTGGGGTGCTCAAAAATTCTTCTGATTATGAATTAGCATGCAGAAAATGGAGCGAATGCATCATTAGTTACCTTGAAGTTGATTCTTTTAGAGATCAATTGCTTAATCTAATGAACATACTGGAACTGGTGCTCACTGCAAGATCACTTCATCTGAGGAAGATGCTGGAAATGAAGAAAGAGTCAAAAAAAAAGAACGGGAAAGAATTGAAGTGGAAAATGAGAGGTTGAGACACGAAAATGAGAGAATTTTAATAGAGTCAAGCGACATCCAAGAGAAACTGAAACGTCAAATATTCTCTCTTGAACAAAATTTTCAAAGATGTCAAGCACAAAGCATTAACTTTGAAACAGAAAATCGTGTGCTTCAAACAAAAGTGGTTGAGCTTGAAACACTTTTAGCTCAACAAACAAACGTTTTTGAGGATGTCAAAACTCAATTTTTCACAAAAGTGGTTGAGCTTGAAACACTTTTAGCTCAACAAACAAACGATTTTAAGGATGTCAAAACTGAACTCGTCAACAGAACAGCCAAGTTCGAAAGTTATTTTGAAAAACTTGAAAAAGAAAATATTGGGTTCGAACGAAAATTGGCTCGCAAGATTGACGATTCAAAAGCCGAAAAGGATCAACTTTTGAAACAAATTGCCTCTTTAGAGTCAAAATTGGCATCCCAATATCATCTTTCTCTTCAAAAAGAATACAGTGATTTGAGAACATCATACAATGCTTTAAAAACTAAGTTTAATGCTCTTAATCGATCAAAAAGAAAAGCTTCAATTTCAGATTTTTCATCTACAAAACTGAGTGTTTCGAAGAAGGTTTACACGGGTGAATCTTAAAAACCATTTTCGAAAAAGGTTTCCCAGTTTACAACCTATTCTTTGCAAAAAGGAAGGAAGTTTTCGAAGAAACCAAGTTTTTCTGAAACACTTACTCCTCAAAAGCTTTCAAGGACAAATAATTCAAAAGAAGAGAATCAAGGTTTTCAAACTCCACACTCTCGCCTTACACCGGTAAAGCAAGTGTAGAGACCAAAGCAAAGTCGTTCAAAACCTTTCAAATATTCAATATCAGAATTGCTTTCGCTGCAACATAAGAATGACTCTGCTTTGAAAATTACAAATTCCGGAAGGCTTCCATTCATCTCAAAAACGAATTTTCGAAATGAAACACCTGGTTTCAAAAATGGATGGAAAACTTCTTCTTCAGATTTTAAAACTCCAAGAGAAACACCGGGTTTCTCAAACAATTTTCAACGGAAAAAGAGTTTTAAATCTCCATTGATTCCACGAGTGTTATTTCAAAATGAAACACCGGTTTTCAGTCCTCGTTGGAATTCAACATCTTTAAATCAGATTGACACAACTTACAAATGGATTTCAAAATTTAGTAAACCCGTTAGTGCCGTGCTTAAATGGATTCCCAAGGTTGTTGTCTAATCTAAACTTTCGATGACTTCTTAGTACTTCAACTAAGGACTCGGACTTCAACATGACCACTTGTACACGCATTACAGTGTACAACTCGGGTTTCAAAGAAAGGAAAGTGCCATGCTAAACCATTCTTTAAAACCAAGCATGCACTTATCCTAAAAACTTCTTAATCTTGAGCAAAATTTATTCAAAATTTTTCAAAAGGTTTTTCAAAAATTTTCAAAATTTTGCTCAAGATTTTTTAATCTTTACTCCCCAATTCACTCTAAAGTTTAAAAAATGTCAAAACGTATGCCAGTTTTGAGGGGGAGTATTTCCAAAACAAGTAATGATCCATCAAAATCATGCTTAATGGCTTGTGCACACATAATAGTGCACAACCCGTACTTGTAAAGAAAGGACCCTGAGGTACGCTTCAGTGCCTCAATCCTAAAATAAGGAGCGAAAGCTTCTTACTTATGAGTAGAATTAAACCAGAATTTTTTCTAAGTTTTCAAAAATTCTGCTCATAAGGACAAGTATTCCCTCGTTAAGGGGGAGTATTTGAAACTAAATCTTTGTTCTGAAACCAAAGTTCTTGAAATTCTTCCCGTAAACCTCAAAAAGAGCATATTTTAATCAAATGTTTTTCAAAAACACCATGCGTATGCTATTTTTGAGGGGGAGAATTAGTGATGATTAAAATATGGTAAATGAAAAGTTGTAATCTCGCTAGAGCTCAACTCAGAATTGACCCTCGAATTGACGATAGCTAAAGTCAGTAGTCGAAAAGACATGTCCGGGACGGGTAATAATTTCAAGCCAGTTTATCTGGTGATGTAAGCGTGTCTCGCAAAGGATGTGTCTGAGTAGAATGTACCGATTTCGAGCGATTTTCCTTGAATCTGATCTGGACAAGTAATAATTTCAAGCTAGTCTAACTAGTGATGTAAGCGTGTCTCGCAACGATCAGGTTCATTAAAAATCAATCAATTCAAAAGTGCTAACTCTACCCGACATGTGCAAATTTACTTTAAACACTTATGAGCACATGTTAAGGGGGAGTATTTCTGAAAATACCAAAACTCTCAAAGTGTTAACAAAATATGTTTTCACAATCATAAATGCTTCGAGAGATTTTCAAAAGGTTTTGGTCCATGGCGATAATAGGTTAGTCATGGTGTAATAAGGTGACTAAGGTTAGGAATAACCGTCCTATGATCCGCCAGAACCGGATGGATCTACCCAAGGACAATCCCAATAGTTTAGAACTAGAAATTCCTAGGTATTAAGAAAAAAGGAATAATGAAATGAAAGGAGAAAGAAGGGGTTAAAGAATTAAAAAGAAAAGTAAAGAAAAGGGTGAAAAGAAATAGCCCTCCAAATTGTTCAACCTTAGGGCAGAAACCGGGTTCAATACATATGCTACTGGGTGTTACTACGGTAACTCCGGTATTGAAGATAAAGACGTCATGGACCCAGTGACGCACTGCACTAAACCTTTTAGCTACTCAGGTGTCTCTCAAAAGACACTTGTTTCATTTCACATGGAGATCCCTACATAATCTATCAACCTCTCACTCCAAGATGTGTTGATATTGAAAAGGAGGCACTTTGCTCTACGCCTCCGACGACCAAACAAATAAGCACTAATCGAGTCTAGAGCCAAGAGATACATTAAAAGATCTCATAGGAACACATAGCATTACACTGGTTGTTCTATATTAATGGACGCCAGTTGTAAAATTAAGAAGAGTCCTACGCATATCTTAGCAATCTGCCGAGAACATTCATGAGAGAAACCACTAATGTGATTCTCAGTGATTGAATGGAAATCCTGCCAGGGTCAAACTCAAACAGCCCTGACAGCAGGTCACTTCGGTAATCCCTTGTGGGTTACGCTTAGTGTTAGTTCCAAACGGTCTACAGTCGTGGGGTGATCTCCAGCGACTCACTGAATCGTTGATGCACTTCGGTGTATCTCATAAGCTCTTTCGGGGGTATCCGATTCAGAACGGTCTGGGTTGGGATTAGAGAAAGTCTTCACACTATGCTGTTGACGATCTCGAATTCCAAACCTGTAAGTACCGGATGATTTATTGCTAACTGTTTACTTGCAGCAAATCATGGAGTTCCACTACCATTCCATCAAGTTCATATCCTGAAGATATATTCTCACTAAGGTTGTGTTTGTTTCGGCTCATTCAGATCTGAATACGTCTGAAGTCTGATTCGGTCAGACATTTTCAGATTCAGACTGTTTGTTTATTCAGACATCTGAAGTCTGAATACATCTGAATAGGGTTTGATTCATTCAGACATTTGAATATGTCTGATTACATCTGAAAAGCTTAAACTTTACACCTACTTCTTTTCAATCCTTATCTCCTCATCTTGGTCTTGATTTTTTATTAATAATCATGAATGGAGGGTCTTTTGGTTTGTTTTATAGAGAAAGGGTTGTTTTTTGTTTATTCAGACACTTTATAAAAATAAACAGACTAAAATAATTCAGATTCAGACTTTTGGACCACTAATTCAGATTCAGACGTGGTATTCAGATTCAGACATAAAATGTCTGAATAAACAAACAGCACCTAAGACTTAGAGATAACAAAATTTCAAAGATGTTAAAGAAAAGTCAAAGTTCAAGCTCTACAACCTTTCACAAGTCAAAGATTGAAGAAGTGAGAACCAGTTGTAGAACAAAAGTCAAAAGACATATGAGCATGATGTTAACGACGTAAAGACACCAGAATTAAAGACCATTGGAGGATGGCAGACTATTACCATATCATATCATTTCATGTCAAGAATGAAGAACAAAGATCCTGAAGACGTCAAAAGCCAAAGAAGCAAAGATGACGTCAAGCAAACTCGATGATCAATACTTAGGGGGAGATTGTTGGGAACACGTCTTAGATCATTGAAGTATCGATCATATTGTGTAATAGGTTGCTTAGGCCTTTAGGTTAGTTTTATTCTACAGCCTGTGTAGAAGGCCCATAGGCTGTGGGCTTTTATTTATTTGTCTTATTTTCTATAATGGGTTGCGCCCCATTTTATTATTTTCTCTATTTTGGGCCAAGCCCACTTCATGATGTACTCTATAAATACCCTCCCTATTGAAAGGGAAGGGTTGTTGGTTGATTGGTTAATGTTATTTCTCTTTTGAATATATGTGTGTGATTTGATCTAAAAGTGGTGACCAACAAAAACTCAGCTCGAGCTCGATTATTTTCACATTTAAATCTCGAACTTGATGAAAATTTGGCATATCAAGCTCGACTCGAATAGAAAGTTACTTGAGCTCGGTTTGACCGAAATTCGACTCAATAGTTCATATTAAAAGTTCAATAGTTCATATTAGAAGTCTTGTCTTAGCATTTTAATAAGTCGAGTTGTTCATAAGTTACTTGAGCTCTGTTGCAACCGTTTTCTATGTCGTGGCTATTCGGTTTGGAATTCGTTGTAAAACGGTTGCAAAATTACAACGGAAAATTACCAGTGTATGTAAAGTAGAGTGCGTTGATTGGTTATATGCGATTTTCTTATTCTTATCTCGAATGGAAGTGGTGTACAGAGTATAGTGGGTTGATGCTAGCTATAGGTACCATGACTTATTATATATGGTAAAAAAGTAATAGTTGTTTGTTTAAAAGGGGAAGTCGCGCTCAATGAAGCAACTGATTGATGTCATTATTCCTATTATACGTCTTAAATTACTAACACTCAAAATGAAATCCATCGACGAATACTAAAGATGTTATTAACGTGTGAAGTTTGAATACTACTCGACGTCCCACATCACGGGGAATATACCAAGGTTGGGGTGCATGAAACCCTAAATATTACACATAAATAGCAATCCATAAATAGGTTTATACTCTAACTTACAGTTACTTGCAACGATACAAATATATGTAGGTCTTAAAAACAAGTATAGTACATTAAAATACATAGAATTGTAAATCCGTCGGTAATCCGTTGGTGCTAATGAGAGATAACAAATGAATAACCTTACGTCACTAATCCGTCGGTAATTAATGACGGATTACTAACAGATCTTCGACCGTCGATAATCTGTCGGTAATTAATAACGGATTACCAACGAAACTTCGTCCGTCGATAATCCACCGATTTTCTTGATGGATTATTGACGGTATCTCTCGTCCGTCATTAGTCCATCAGAGATCCGTCGGTATTTGGTGACGAATTACTGACGAAATTTCATGCGCCGGTAATTCATCAAAAATCTGTTGGTATTCCTTCGGCAACAGTCTCTGTCAGTAATCCGTTGGTAATTCTGTTAGTAAACTCCGACAGATTTGTTTTCGTTAGTAAATCCGTCATTGTTGCCCTGTTTTCTAGTAGTGAATGTGGTGTTAATATTGATTTGTAACTGATTGGGGAGAACAAAGCGTGTAGAGGAATCGTATAGAAGAAGTCGTTTGAATGGGGAAGAAGGTAAGTATTTTACAAATGTCTTTACATGTGGCAAGTTCTTGTTAAAAGTTATTTTAAGAAAAAATTAATAGCAGGCTGACTAAAAACTGTGTTTTATTAGTTAGTATAGATAGATAGTAACAAATACAAGTTGCGATGAATTCTGGTTTAGCAGGCAGCTTGCTAGCTTGTGATTTCTTATTTATTTATTTATAATTTAATAGTTTAACTATAAGCATCAAATTAGGTATAAAAATTAGTGTTGAGATAGTCACTATAGTTCTAAATATTATATTTCAACACTTTAAATGAGATCTTTGGGTTATAAGGCGAGACCAAAAATAAAAATTACGCCTAAAATTAAACCACTTAACATATAATATATATTTTATATGAGGCGAGACTAAAAGTAAAAGTTACGTCTACCAATTTAACAATTTCAAATAGCGATAAAGTGTATGCTTGCTCAACAGGTATGTTGGGTCCAAAATTTGACCCAATTGCCCTGACAAGGATTTGAAAATAAAATAGCCTAACTCACTGAATAAAATAGTGAATCACTCACTGAGACAGATTCAGTAAGTGTCATATAACCTTAAACATCAAACAAGTCACTGAGTGAATAGTCACTCAGTGAGTTACCTTCAGGATGTTCAGACTAGTGGTGGCAATTCTCGACACGACACGAAAAACGACACGAACCTGACACAAAGTTAAACAGGTTTGGGTTGAGGATAAACAGGTTTAGGTCAAAAATAGGTCAACCCGTCTAACTCGTTTAATAAATGGGTCGTGTTTGGGTTGAGTAAGTATTAAACAGGTCAACCCGTGAACCCGTTTAAGTATATAAGCCACTAAAATTAAAGTATATAAACCACTAAAATTAAAGTATGTAACTTGGATTTTATGTTGGATTTGGATTAATGACTTAATGTATTTTGTTATGTACTTAATATATGAGTGAATTACGATTGTATTCAGATATCATTGAAATTGTCGAATAGTTATTTTTATCATTGTTTTAAATCCTTATATCATTTTTGCATTTAAGCTAGTTAAATCGACAAACCACTAACCCTAATCACCGCTTAACCTATTTACTTAAACAGGTTAAATAGGTCAAAAATGGGTTACACATGTTATGCAGGTCTGGGTTAGGGTTGAGTTTCTTGACATGATTAATAAATGGGTCGTATTTGGGTAGAGGTTATAATAACACGCCAACCCGCGAAACCGTATAGGTTAACCCAAAAACGACTCGATTGCCACCCCTAGTTCAGACTGAGTCTATGTAGAAAGACTCATCATTCAGTGAGGCGGTACTCAGTGAATGATCCCTGAGCCAAAGAAGAAGGTAATGGAGTCAGTGAGTGATGACAATAACTCACTGACTCCCTGAAGACTATCTCTAAAAACAGACTGAGAAATATAGGCGGGAATTTTTTTTGGGAAAATAAAGCTGACAGCAAGTACTACAAAAAGGAAGTCAAAGCAAGTACAATGAATTGCCTTAACAGTGGTAAAAGGATGGTTGTCACTTTTCCAAAAGTGGAAGCACCACTTGATGCATGACACCTCATCAACCATCACATGTTGTCTTTGTACTTTCCACCTATATATATATATATATATATATATATATATATATATATATATATATATATATATATATATATATATATATATATATATGTAATGTTTGTAATAGGGATAGTTTAGGTTTCTACACACAAAAAATGTAAAGTATAATATAGAATAGTTGATAGGATCCTCCTATCTAAAATTAGAGAGTATACATTGTCATTCAATCCCAAGTGTTGTTCCGCAAACACTTGGGTATATATTCTTTGTTAAATGCATATAGAATATAAACGTTGAAAAGTATAATGTGTGTTATTAGTTGTCATTTGGTTATTGTGTTAACATAATCATGTTTTGCAAAATTCTTTGGACCAACAAGTGGTATCAGAGCGGGTGGATTATTCTTATGATCCAGATCCGTTCATGACTACTAATAATACTAAACAAAGTCCAAAAAAAATGTAACATCTGCAAAAACTACTACCACAGTAGCAATTTTTGAGGGGGA
The DNA here is from genome assembly GCA_021014915.2 of Artemisia tridentata subsp. tridentata. Taxonomy (NCBI): domain Eukaryota; kingdom Viridiplantae; phylum Streptophyta; class Magnoliopsida; order Asterales; family Asteraceae; genus Artemisia; species Artemisia tridentata. The sequence continues at coordinate 279,065,813 of CP139506.1, forward strand.
GAGAAACATTTACTTGGACTCTTAACATATCCTTTACCTTCCCTGAACCCCAAAATAACACTTTACCCCCAAAAAAACCCACTAACCGACACACTTACACACACAAAAGTTATCCACACAAACCCACACACCACAAAATCTTATCAAAAAATCACCTCCCATAACAGAAAAACACAAACCCAGACAACACAGATCTCAAAAGGAGATCAAATACAAAACTCATACCCCAAAAATCCATCCCTACCAAACAAAACACACAAAAAAAACAACGAACCATTGATTAATACAATCAGTCAAAAAAAAACTTATCACTCAAAAATAACATCATCAAAATCACCATCAAAAACTCTCACCGACCAAACAACACACACCAAAACAAAATCTCTCACTAATTTTATCGCGAAGAGTTAATAAAAACTCTCGATCTACCAAAAAACCACTACCAAAACCCAGATCCAAGATTCCGACCACTCTCAATCTAAACATACACAACCTTCCAAATCTAAATCTAAAAAAAAAACCCCTTCTCAGGCGATCAAGATGATTCCGTCAACGGCGAACTCCGGCGAAGAAATAGTGAACCCATAATAAAGCTTGTCACAGTCACGAGCTGAAGGGTTTAATCGGAATTTGTGGTTCAAAATTGTTAAAAGGACTTGTGGTTGGGATTATAAGTGATGGGTTTGCAATCTGAAGTTGTTCATCAGCTTGCATTTGGATTATATGTAGTTGATTCGTGTGAAGTCAGTCAACTCAAAGAATTGGTAGTGAAGTTGATTGTCGGGCTGAAAAATGATGGTAAAGGGTGTTTGATAAAATTTATCAGGGAGTGATAAGATGTTGGAATGGGGCTGACAAGAAGCTCTGTTGTTGGGATTTGAACAGTTTTAAAAGAAACTAAATTGTTAAAAGGGGTGGTAAGAATAGGAAGTGAAAGAGAGAAGATTCAAAGAATTAGGAAGTGAGTTGAAAAAGAGAGGATATCACAACTGTGAGTAGAACACAGTGTGGATATGACCTGGGTAAAACTCAAGCCAGCTGATAGTTTTGTTAGGAAGTGTTAAAGATCAGAGGAAGTGGTAAGAAAAGGGTGTGAAAAAGAGATAAAGCTGGTGGGTTTCAAGCTGAGTGTTGTTGGTGCAACATCAGGGAGTGTGTATATGATTTGCAGGCTTAGCCTGAACAAGAAGCTTGAATGTGAACTCCCTGAGAAGTCGTTGAAGAGTATTAACCCAAGACTATCTAATGGTGTCCCTGATAAGTTTTAGGAAGTAGAATTTGTAGAACCGTAGAAGGGGGTGAATAAAGTCTTTTCGGCTTATTCGATGTTTTAAAACTTTCAAGCCTCAAAGAAGAAGTTGTGGTTATGTGACAACAAACACAACCACAAGCACAACCAAAGCATATAAAGTAAGTAAAGAGACACCACAATATATACTGGTTCAGGATCTATTCACTAAGTATAATCCTTTCAGTGGACTACAAACCGTTACAACTTCACTCCACCGATATGCACAAAGATCAAAGAGCTACTCCCCAACGGTATTTCGCCCTTAGAAACCACCCAAAAGAATCTTGTGATTCGACTTCCCACTAAGACCACAAAGACTTCCCACCGGAAGTATCAAACCCCAACTAGATACCCAATGATCTAGGCTTGGTCACCTCGACATAAGACTTCCCTTACAACCAAATTGAATAAGAATGTTTGATTATTTAATCAAGTCCTAACTTAACCTAGAGACTCGATTATAGTAGAAAGGGTATAGATAAGAAGATCCTCGACACAATCACAATAGTGGATTAGGTTCTTGTGATTCTTCCCTTGCAAGAGATGTGTTCTTTCAAATGATGTTTATGTGAAAGATTAAGAACACAAGATAGAATTAGAGGATTGAGAGAAAAGAAATTAGAGAGAAAGAATAATGGCAAGGGGTGAGGAATACAAGAGGCAAGGGTGGGTATTTATAGGCAACAATCCCAAGTGACAAAATATTTACCGCGGCTGGCAAGCTGTTGGCGTGTCGGAGAGCCAGCGACACGCCAGGATAGCTATAATATTTTCTTGGGATATTTGTCTGTTACATATCCAACCTTGCTAAACCCCCAATTGTACTTCACACATTGACCTTAACATTATTCATCCTTGAGGTTAACCAACTCAAATAACCATTTGGTAAAAACATTTGTGAAGTGTTTAAGTAAGACCAATTATCAAATAGAGAAGGGTAGAATGGATAATTGAATAGGGGTAGTTTGGGTATTCCTCACATGGCATAGATAAGAGAGAAAGAATATGCAATGGGAATATTCCTTTGCTTGGAAAGGAAGTGTGGATGTTAGAGATAGAGATAGGGAAGTTTTAAATTTGAAATTCAAATGTGTGAGAGGGAAGTGAGAGAGTGAGGTTGGGTTAGAACAAACCATGGTTGAGTTAGATAAGTAATCATGGTTGGGTTAAGAAGAGAATATTCCAAGAGAATATGCTTTGTTTGGAGGCAAAGGGGAGATGAAGGACTGAGATGAGTTTGGGGTGAGTTGGTTTGATTTGATGTGGAGGAGCCTTGGATTGGATTTAAAATTTGAATTTGAATGTGAGAAAGGTAGTGAGGAGATAATGTTGTGATGAGTTGGATTGGATGTGATGGGGAGCCTAAGAAGGGATTCAAATTTGAAATACCCGTGTGATGAAATGAGTTGGCTAGTGTGTGGGAGAAAGAAGGGTTGTGAGAGAAGTGTGTGTATTTTGAATTTGAAAGTGAGGATGAGAGTGTAAGAGAGGGAGTTATATGTGTGTAAGAATGATGTGATGTTGATAAGATGGGGAGCCTTTGGCTTATGATTCAAATTTGAAATTGCCCATGTGCTTGAAATGAGAATGAGTGGATTGGAAGGATAAAGTGGTTTGTGAGGAAGGTTTATTTGTTTTTTGAAATGGATGGTTTGATGAAGAAGATGATGAGGTGTTAAAATCTAAGTGGTTAGATTGGAATGTGGAGAAGGGAATGTTTGGAAGATATAGTGTGGGTATGTAGGAGACAAGAAGTACATGAAGGTACAATGGTATAAGGGAATAATAAGATAATGTTGGGGATAAGATTTGAGAGGAAATTTAAATGGTTAGAGGGTTTGTTTGGTGTTGAGATTAATCAAAGGATTGATTATGACTTAATCACTTTGTCATTAAGAAAGAACAAAATTGACAAAGATGTTTATGGGTTATGTGTTGGATGAGAAAATCAAAGGTTACTCATTAACTCAAGTAACTCAATGTCGAGTATTCATAATCTCATAATACGTGAATTTTCCACGACTCGACGTAATCAATAATCATCTTGATGCAAACAACCTAAGTTCTTTGCATCATTGTAAAGCATATCCCATAACGGGAAAGGATGCGTTTACGCAAAGAGACCTTTGACTTAGTTTGACCAATAAGGGAGTAAACCCGTTACGTGATTAACGAAGACGTAAACACTGGTTATGGTCATATGACTACTTTCACTTGATGTTACGTGAAGTATATAAGTCCCCTAGGTTTAGAAAAGCCTTGGCTAGAGGCGTTTATCAAAATAATTGAGTTGGCGTTTTTCCAAAAATGGGAGGTTGTAAATTTGGACCCCTCTAATTCTAAAACTCGTTTTGAGTGTCCCCAATGAAGCACATAACATATTCATACCTGCATTGAAAGATCCACATTTGTCGAGTAAGGGAAAAGCCGACTTTCAAAATTTATCCCGACCAGTACAGAAAGATGGTGCGCTGCTGGTGCGTCGAAGCGTTGGCAGCGCTCAAGGCCCTGTTATTGGTTCGGGATGATTTTGGCTATCGTTTTGTGATTTTATGTGTTTCGAATGTTTATTTGTCATCATTAAAACATAAGGAGACCTAACTAATGTTGTCCCAACAATCTTCCCCTTTTTGATGATGACAAATAAATTCCGAAAGCAAATAAAATTATAAATCGTAGCTAAGATTAAGAACGCCTTTTGTGTAGCTTGCGTCTTAACATTGCCTTGTAATTTGGTGAAACCTCTTGAATTAGTCTTCACTCTTCTCTTTCTTTCTCCCCCATTTGTCGAATCAAAAAGGCGGGAATCACTTGGACTCTAGCTTAAGATATAACTTAAGCTCCCCCTTGAACACAAATCCCCCTAGCTCATTGCTCCCCCTTATTCCAAGACGGGGATCCATGGGTCAAGAGCCACACCTTTGTGGTGTCCTTGCTACACAAGAAACAACTAACAACCAACATACATACAATCCTTACATGTGGAAGTCCAAAATGGGTTAGGTAACCATTTGGATACTTGCAACATGGATTAGTCCATAACATAATATATCTAGAAAGCATGTACACGCATAGAAGGATACACATAAAGAAGCAACCATTCATCATCATAAACCAACAAAACAAGCATGAAACATTGTTTAAGAACCACACATCCTAAAAGTTATGATGCAACAAACATGAAAGGAAAATGTCTTATGAGATAGTCAAGTGCCAAGTGCTAAACGTCAAATATGCAAGTTACACCACATCAAATATCTTTGCATGACATGTAGGTGGCCCATTTTGTGATGAAGTTCTTCAACACTCTAAATTTTGATCGACTTTCTCATCGTTGACGCTTCACGGATTGGTAGGTTTTGAAGGCAATACGCTCATGATCTGGTAGGGAAGCCACATCCTCTCACTCTTCATCATCACTTATGATGTCCACAGAAGCATTCCAAGTTTATTCATGAAACATTTCATTTACCATATGTTACATTCTTCTGATTGGATCCATAGCGGTTTGTTGAGATGTGGATGCACAAAACTCCGAAAGTTCAATATCGGCATCGGTGTTGTTGACGCTTTCGGAGTTGAAGTTGGTGAAGACTGGTGCAACGACCTCACAATCGAGTAGGCGAGTTGGATCATCCGGGTGTTTATTTTGAATATGCTCAAATAGTGTGAGAAGGCGTCCAAAAGGAATCAGCCTCATATTTCCACCCAATTTGTCCATCCTTCTTGACATGTGATAGGCAAAGTTGAAGGGTGTTCCGGTTTCAATGCAATTGAGCATGTATCCAACCATAATAGAGGTGTTACTTTTAGACCCGATTTTCACAAACACATTCATAGTCAAAACGTATTCCCATGTCTGAAGTTTTTCACGGAGGTGTGAGCGAGGCCAACGAAATTCCGGTTCGTTATGGCAATGGAATTGAGGTTTGAAGATGGTGTTTTGGACTTGTGCCGCATTGATTCTTGCCTTTTCGGTGGGATGCTAGATCCGGTATTTTTTGAATTCTCTGGTTTTGTGACAAATCGTAATTCCATGTCATTTTTGAAGCCAGTTTGCGACTTTGAGATGTTTTCAAAAAATTTACTATTCATAAAACGCTATTCATTCCTGGAGGGAAATCACTATTCATGGTTATCATTCATCATTTTGTAAACTAGGTTTACGGGTATTCCAAATTCGCGTAACCATTAGGGTTTAGCCGCGTATTCATGAAACATCACTAAGGACACATCATATAGACTAGAGTAGTCTACATATCATCAGCAACATCATCTGCATGTTAGGTCATTCACGGGTTTACATATTTTCTATTCACGTACATTTATTTATTTAATATACGCTATCACTCAATCAATTACCACGAACAATATACCCGACACTCCCGACTATGATCCTAATATATTTTCACACACATTATAATGATATAAAAATTATATTATTTGTTTACCCGGTGTTTTGAAATCATTTACTATATATACCGTTAAAAGCTTATAACTATGACGGTTTACGAAATTTCAACACGATAACTAATTTGACACCCGATACTTGCAAGAAATGTGATTTTATAATTTTTACAACTTCGTCATACTTTATTTTGTTCCGTTAAAATTTATTTCTAGCTAACTCAGTACCCGATAACACATAATACACCAACTAAATCTAGCTAGTTTTCTCATCCAAGACAAGCTCATTTAATAGCACACACACCACTTCCCTCCTTTCCCCATTTTTACGCCCAATGTCCCCCCCCCCCATTCATGATTCACTCTTGACTTTGACTAACAAATCCTATAACTAGATATATTACATACTAACACTTCATTATACCTCAAGTAAAAATAAAAATTTCTCTCATCTCTCCCACTCTCTTGCGGTTCGGCCAAAGCAAAAAGACGAAGAAAAATCCATCAAGATTTCAAGATCAAGTAATTTACAAGTTCTATTAGTGATTCTAGTTAAGGTTTTGGCATAAAACCCTTGAAGTAATTAAGTATTTTGCTACAAAAACTCATCAACCTCAAGTAAGTGTTCTAAGTATTTTTCCTACTCATTTATACTTCTACTTAACTTATTTTTATAAGCTAGTAACAAATCATGCAAATATACATATGTTATACACCACTTAACACATATTTTTGTCACTAAAATGAGTTTAAAGAATTTTATTAGTGATCTTATGAGATCCATCATATTTGGTGAAGATTAGGAACCCATGACACCCTAAAAAGGTGTATGGTAGGTTTAGAATAGCTTTGGTGTTGATTGGAAGGGTTGTGTACAAACCTTGAACTAATAGAAATGGTTTTAACAAAATATAAACAAGGTTCTGTCCATTTTTTCATATTCTTGAAATCTCAGTAGACCATGGGCTATTTTGATTTACATATCTAGAAAATACACTCAAAAACGAACCCGTGGCCACTGGAATGAGTAAGAATGAGCTTACGACGAGAAAGATACATTAATTCTAAGTTTGACGACTAAAAACTATTTTTCTGAAAAATAGCGTGTTGTTACACGATTTTCAATGGGTAAAACGAGGCATTGAACGTGAACTAGACAAGCCGACATATCAAAAATCTATTAGTTCGCTGTAATACGAAGCCGATGACATAAAGAACGTAGAAAAAGAGCTTATAACGACCGAGATACAAGCGTTTGAAACCCGACGTTCACAATACATTTTTATCAGCTTTTATTAAAAATATTTCCAAGTGTAAAACTGTTTTTGCAAGTAACCAAGTTTGGAGCCATTTTTCTCATTGATCGAAACAGTTTGAGGCCCTAACCCTTTGAAGTGAAATCAAGTACTCCCGGCCTATTTTCCAAATTGACCAGCCGTTCGTCAACCGGACTTGTAACGAGTAAAATACGACCTTCCCAATATACCCGAAAACCACACAAAAACAACAAATTTAGCCGACTAACTAACTTAACAATTATTTTTCTTTATGATCGGGACTCGTATGGACAAAATTTTGATGACACGAATTTAAGATATTATCACGAGCTTTCTAAAAACACGGAGATCGTTTCCTAACACTCAATATACACCAACTTACGACTAGCTTTGCGAGGCTACTCTGACATTTTTCTAATAGTTGTTGAAAAATATTAAATTACGACGGAAAACTCTATTATTTTTCTATAAATCACCAAACGACGATCGTGGGATATTGTTACAACATATATACACGTAAAATGTTTTATGACGTAACAAGACGTCAAAAATATATTTTTCGACGAGAAACATTATTTTCAAATTTCACAAGTGGTATCCATAACATACGTATTTGCATGTGTAGCATCAATTCATGACTTACATTAGATCATATCATTCATATTAGGTTGCGGTTAGAGATCGTGCCTCATTTCAGTGTATCCACTTTTGTCATCATAACTATTGCATCAGGTGAGTTTTCATAGACCCGTTTTCAATTTATATTTTCATTTCTAAACTTGCGGGGGAGAAAATATTGCACCATTTTTCATACGGACCAAAGTATCAAATTCATTTACATTGCTTAAGTTACATCATTTCCTATATTAAAGTCCCCTTTTATTTATCTTGAACCGTTAATTACGGAGTAAGCGAGAGTGAGTGAATATATCTATTGAGGGTGACGCCTCCGTTCGGGTTGGTAGCGCTAACTAGTCTATGAACGCATTTCATTTGAATCCTATTAGAGTGTCTAGCAAAACACTCAGTTTGGGGCATTTATTTCAGTCTAGCTTCGGGGTCATGGGCTTAAGAGCTAGTGTATTATTTTTATGTGGCATTTATGCCATTTCACTTTATACTTGTGGTTACCGTAGAGACTTATCATTTACATAAACCTATGATTCTCACTAACATTATTGTTGACCATTTTTAGCAATGTATTTTTAGGTAATTAAGGCATTCGCATCTTGGCCTGCATGTGGACATTTCATAGAGTCGCGGTGACGATGCGTCTCACTTGTATTTATATGCACTTTAAATTATCGTTTGATTGTAACAAACTTATTTCCGTAAACTTGAATCATCTTTTGGGACCTAGCTTTTGTAAACTCTGAATGTTTTATATAATCAAACGATGTATTTTTAAAATGGCACTTTAGGTCGTTCAATATAACTGTAACTGTGATGTTATGGCAGTCATGCCCCCAAGTGTTCCATTCCGCTGCAAATCAGATATTTAGGGGTGTGACAGATTGACATCAGAGCTAAGGTTATTGCGAACTAGGTTGTATCACGGACCCTAGACTATAACCACATCATCATAGCATCTCATCATTTCATCATAAGTGCATATTCACTATACATGCGGTTTCATACATACACTATGGGAGTTACTTATACTTATACTTATATATTTATATTGACCTGGTTCACAACGATATGTCTTCACCCAACCACCCTATTATCATTCCAGCAGACTCGGATATTGAGGATGCTTTTTCATCCACTAATACACCTACATCACTACTCTCACCTTCCTATACCTCGACATTCTCATATCACTCACCATTGTTAGATGATAACTCCCACCTATTTGAAGTATTAGCACCACCTAAGCCAGACTTAGAAGAAACTACCAGATATAACACTGAGACTTTTGAGATTCAGGATACTGCCCCTACCTTCCCATTATCACCATTGTCATTTCCCTTTTCCATCCCCACATATCGGGAATTAGATGACACCTTATAGATGGTACCAAGATCACCGACTCAACAAGAACATCAGCAGATTCCTCAAGAATGGTTTGGGATCTATACTATCTCGGATATGATCGATGCACAACTCCAGACCCTACATCAGGACTCATCCCAAATCTATGATGCCGCAACCCTGGGTCCACTCAGAGGAGCACCAGGAAGCTTCTAGGTTAGACTTATACCCTTACTAGCTTTTACTTTTATCCTAGCCACAGAATGTGTGGCATAGTTCAAGGAAACTTGTAGTATTTTGGTTGTTGTACAACGAACTTACCAAGTGTTGACTATACTATATGGGTATGGTTGTGCTATGCTTGATATCGGTCTATGTAGGCCGAAATTTTCATTTTATATATTCATGCGTGCTATGATTATATTTATGATATTTTCGTGGTTGCATCTTGTTGTGATTTCACCCCATTTATATATGTCATGGTTGCGTATATGTGAGTGTAATGATCTTTACTACTTATAAATTCTTATAGTCTCTTATGACTTTGAAGAGTTATGCCGAAGCAAGCCGCTCCAGCCATGACACAAGCCACTGTTGAACAAATCATTGCCAAGAGCATAGCTTCAGCCCTCGCCAAAAATCTTACTCACGAGGAATTTATGGATTGCAATCCCCACACCTTTAGCGAAACTGAAGGCGCGAGAGGATTTTACAAATGGTTCGAAGAAGTAGAAACAATATTTCGAGGTGGTAATTGTCACAAGGAAGAAAAAGTTAAGTTCGCCACTTGCACTTTTCGGGATCGTGCCCAGGAATGGTCGACCAAATATGTTCAGATAGTAGGGGTTGACACTGCTTACTCAATCTCTTGGGAGAAACTAAGAAGGATGATGACTTTAGAATATTGTTCAAGAAGCGAATTACAAGCAATGGAACAGGAAATCTTATACTTTACCATGGTAGGAGATGATGTTGCCAAATACACTGATCATTTTTACGAATTAGCACGACTAGGCCCTGCAATTGATGAACCGGGACTTGAGAGGTATATCGGGGGACTCTCCCCTGAAATTCGTATGTTGGTCGCCTCATTAGAACCCGATACCTTGTCTAAAGCTATCCGTATGGCGATCGAGGCAAAGGAACACATAGCTCACACCAAGGCCATAGGAAACAATAATGACAACAAACAAAAATGGAACAACAACAACAACAAGAGAAAGTGGGACAACAATCAGGGTGGCAATGCTACCCAACAACCACTAAAGAGACAAGAAGTTGCTAAGGCCTATGTTGCAGGCCCAATTGAAAAGAAAGATTACAAAGGTGCCCTACCCAATTGCACAAAGTGTCAAAGTCATCATAACCATGGGAATTGTCCTAATCCTTGTGGTAACTGTAAGAAGGTTGGGCACTCGACTAGAAAATGCAAGTTTCCAATCATTTCTGGAAATTAGAAACCTCCAGTGACATGTTTTGGCTGTGGGGAGTAGGACACTACAGGAATGAATGTCCAGAACAAGGAAATCAAGGGAATGGGAACCAAGGTGGAATAGCTCGTGGGAGAGCCTATATCATCGGAGGAGGAGATTGCCAGGACATCAGCAACATTGAGGACGGCAACAATGTTTAAGAACAAAGAACTTCTGCCTTAATAATAAACCATAGATGGAGCCCGCTAGGGTTGTATTTCTTTAAGTAGTCTATCTTAAGTACTTTCTTGTAACCTCGTTGTATCATGTACTTTTCTATCTAATGTAATCTCTATCTTTTATCATCTCCACAGTAATCATAACCTTCGTTTATTTCATTTCCTATTCCATTTGCCCAATTTTCAATCATTTCGCAACAACATACCGCTATCCTAGTAAGGGTTAGGCAAATTTCGCCTCTGACTATAGACTATTACCATTCCGTAAGATTATCCACACACGTCCTATAACCCATTCAACAGATTTTATTACAAGATATTCTACTACCGCTTTATAAAACTGTTTCACATAACATTACCTCAAGCTATTTTACTACCATCTCAGGAAATTATTTCACAGAATTTTAAAAACAAGTTATGTTACTACCGCCTTATAAATTGATTTTCTGTCATTCTACCAACTATTTACTCTCATGCGATCCAATTTTCTTGTTAAAACAAAATTTAGACTACCATTTTACCAAACAACACGTTGAACACCATCTAACAACTTTTGAAAAAAACATAATACTATTTCGACTAAACCAAGCATCGCATCATTAGTCCTCAATTATACATAGCCTGATCACCTATGTCTAATTCAGGAAGGATTATGCCATGAAGGAAACAATCATCTTTTCAAAAGTTCATAATAACAATTTTCATTTAAAAGCTTTGTAACCAAATACAATTTTTCATAAACACCCTTCTTGACAAACCCTCTCTAGATACTTACACCACTTGTCACTTACTCAACCGTTAAGTTGGATTTTTACTCTTGACCTTTCGGGGAAAGATTTTCTATCTACGAAGAGTATTCCATGACATAAGAAAACAATGAAAGGATTACGAAACCACAAACAAGGACTGGAAACATACGGTAAGTTGATTCATGACGCAACAGAAGTCTTAAGACATTACGAGGCAATCCAAATCACTATCTTTGGCATAGTCACCAAATCCTATCATTTCAGAAGTACTAGTTAGACCAAGTAGGACAACGAATCTAAGCCATGATCCAGTTTAGAAAGGACCAAGTAAGTTGAATGCTCGTACCTGTAAGACTTACCTAATACCAACCAATAGGCATTATCCAATACCAGAAACAAAATGTTAGACATCTAAGCATTCATGCAGACATACCTACCCGACTATGTCATCCCTTTTAATGCTTTCAATTCAAACGAATTTTCTTTAAAATGCAAATTATACAAATCATATACCTTGTAGGAAAATATTTTTCTAAAGAACACATTTTGACAAGTAATCCCCTTATGGTCAGCTTTTAACAAAAGTATCGTACGTTAAGAAAGGTAGAACATCAATCTTTACTAAACGGTTCTATTAACATCATGTCAAGGACCTGCCTCTAAAACCTTGGGTCACAATTGAAAATAGTCGAATCTTGCATAACCACTGAAACCATTCAAACTCAAAAATTTACTTATTCAAAGAAAGATTTCAAACAAAACACTCCATATCGAGAGAGAAACTTCATTTATTTAAACTTGAAAATTTATTTATTCAAACTTGCAAATTCATTTATTCAGAGAAAGATTTCATTCATTCAAACTTGTGGGTTCATTTATTCAAAGTTGTAAAATTCATTTATCCAAACTTGTAAATTCATTTATTCGGAGAAGGATTCCAAACAAAACCCTCCATATCGAGTCAAATTTTGAAAATCAACCACCATACTACAACACTTCATACATTTAGGATCTTGTGGTTGACAACCAATAGCATGGAAACTTTTGATGAAGGAAATCTAGGGAAAAACTATTAAACAGTAAGAATTTTAGCAATGAAGACTAAGCACCTTAGGCAAAGGGAGACTCATATCGTGACATCAGTTAGAGCAAGACACGAGGAATCAAAACTGTTACCATAACTTTATCCTTCTGATAATGCCCTTTTCGACGAACCTATCATCATAGAATTAGTCACGAGGCACATTGTACGAATTTCAAATACTCCCAATAAAGGATAGATGATACACCTTAAACTTCTGACAATCCCTTTAAGATATTCCTACCTAATCAGATGTACGCACGCTCTACCATCCTCAGACCAACGAACATTGAAGAGAACTATCTAAGCACTATAGGACGTGCTCAGCGTCGTATAATCAACTTTGAATCGTTTAGAGTAATCTTTTGACATTGACAGAGTTCACCTTCAAAGCCATCACATGAATATAAAGACTGCACCCTTTGAGGCACCCTATGGTCGAAGTACCAATCCCCTATTGACAAACCGAAATCGGAAAAGCCCAACTCATTAGTCTAGGACTCAATTGTGAAACAGCAAAGGAAAATCATATAGGTCAAGAATCAGTTACAATCGACAAGAAAACAATGGAAAAGTTAGGTCGGTACGTGACGCAAATCATTGAAATTAGGTGTCCCTAAGCTGCGAACCATTAGAGTTCCAAGTGGGCGACAGAGTCATGTTAAAGGTCTCGCCTTGGAAAGGCGTGATACGATTCAGAAAGTGCGGGAAGCTGAACCTGAGGTACATTGGGCCATTTAAGATTCTGGATAGAGTTGGTCCAGTGGCATACAGACTTGAGCTTCCGTCGGAGCTCAGCAACGTACATAACACATTTCATGTTTCAGATCTCAAGAAGTGTCTTTCAGATGAATCACTCGTAATTCTATTAGAGGAAATAATGGACCGTGAGGTCAAACAGTTGAAGCATAGTCGAATTCCTATCATGTAAGTTCGCTGGAATCCTCGAAGAGGTCCCGAGTTTACTTGGGAGCGGGAAGACCAGATGCGACTCAAATATCCACACTTTTTCACCAATACCACTCTAGAGACCAACACTAACTGAATTCAGGGACTGAATTCCTTTTAGGGTGGAAGACTGTGACAAATAGTAATTTCAGGTCATTTTCCAAACTTTAAAATTTACTATTCATGGATCACTATTCATCATTTCACTATTTATCATTTTTGAAGCCAGTTTACGACTTTGAGATGTTTTCAAAAATTTTACTATTCATGAAACACTATTCATTCCCGGAAGAAAATCACTATTCATGGTTATTATTCATCATTTCGTAAACTAGGTTTACGGGTATTCCAAATTCGCGTAACCATTAGGGTTTAGCTGCGTATTCATGAAACATCACTAAGGACACATCATATAGACTAGAGTAGTCTACATATCATCAGTAACATCATCTGCATGTTAGGTCATTCACGGGTTTACATATTTTCTATTCACGTACATTTATTTATTAAATAAAAGCTATCACTCAATCAATTACTACAAACAATATACCCGACACTCCCGACTATGATCCTAATATATTTTCACACTCATTATAATGATATAAAAATTATATTATTTGTTTACCCGGTGTTTTGAAATCATTTACTATATATACTGTTAAAAGCTTATAACTACGACGGTTTAGGAAATTTCAACACGATAACTAATTTGACACCCGATACTTGCAAGAAATGTGATTTTATAATTTTTACAACTTCGTCATACTTTATTTTGTTCCATCAAAATTTATTTCTAGCTAACTCAGTACCCGATAACACATAATACACCAACTAAATCTAGCTAGTTTTCTCATCCAAGACAAGCTCATTTAATAGCACACACACCACCTCCCTCCTTTCCCCATTTTTACAACCAATGTCCCCCCCCCCCCCCCAAGTCATGATTCACTCTTGACTTTGACTAACAAATCCTATAACTAGATATATTACTTACTAACACTTCATTATACCTCAAGTAAAAATAAAAATTTCTCTCATCTCTCCCACTCTCTTGGTGGTTCGGCCAAAGCAAAAAGAAGAAGAAAAATCCATCAAGATTTCAAGATCAAGTAATTTACAAGTTCTATTAGTGATTCTAGTTAAGGTTTTGGCATAAAACCCTTGAAGTAATTAAGTATTTTGCTACAAAAACTCATCAACCTCAAGTAAGTGTTCTAAGTATTTTTCCTACTCATTTATACTTCCACTTAACTTATTTTTATGAGCTAGTAACAAATCATGCAAATATACATATGTTATATACCACTTAACACATATTTTTGTCACTAAAATGAGTTTAAAGAATTTTATTAGTGATCTTATGAGATCCATCATCTTTGGTGAAGATTAGGAACCCATGAGACCCTAAGAAGGTGTATGGTAGGCTTAGAATAGCTTTGGTGTTGATTGGAAGGGTTGTGTACAAACCTTGAACTAATAGAAATGGTTTTAACAAAATATAAACAAGGTTCTGTCCATTTTTTCAATTTCTGGAAATCTCAGTAGACCATGGGCTATTTTTGTTTACATATTTATAAAATACACTCAAAAACGAAGCCGTGGCCGCTGGAATGAGTAAAAACGAGCTTACGACGAGAAAGATACGTTAATTCTAAGTTTGACGACTAAAAACTATTTTTCTGAAAAATAGCGTGATGTTACACGATTTTCAATGGGTAAAACGAGGCATTGAACGCAAACTAGAAAAGCCGAAATATCAAAAATCTATTAGTTCACTGTAATACGAAGCCGAGGACATAAAGAACGTAGAAAACGAGCTTATAACGACCAAGATACAAGCGTTTGAAACCCGACGTTCACAATACATTTTTATCAGCTTTTATTAAAAATGTTTCTAAGTGTAAAACTGTTGTTGCAAATAACCAAGTTTGGAGCCATTTTTCTCATTGATCGAATCAGTTTGAGGCCTTAACCCTTTGAAGTGAAATCAAGTACTCCCGGCCTATTTTCCAAATTGATCAGCCGTTCGTCAACCGTACTTGTAACGAGTAAAATACGACCTTCCCAATATACCCAAAAACCACACAAAAACAGCAAATTTAGCCGACTAACTAACTTGACAATTATATTTCTTTATGATCGGGACTCGTATGGACAAAATTTCGATGACACGAATTTAAGATATTATCACGAGCTTTCTAAAAACATGGAGATCGTTTCCTAACACTCAATATACACCAACTTACGACTAGCTTTGCGAGGCGACTTAGACATTTTTCTAATAGTTGTTGAAAAATATTAAATTGCGATGGAAAACTCTATTGTTTTTCTATAAATCACCAAACGATGATCGTGGGATATCGTTACAACATATATACACGTAAAATGTTTTATGACTTAACAAGACGTCAAAAATATATTTTTCGACGAGAAACATTATTTTCAAATTTCACGAGTGGTATCGATAACATACGTATTTGCATGTGCAGCATCAATTCATGACTTACATCAGATCATATCATTCATATTAGGTTGCGGTTAGAGATCGTGCCTCATTTCAGTGTATCCACATTTGTCATCATAACTATTGCATCAGGTGAGTTTTCATTGCCCCATTTTTAATTTATATTTTCATTTCTAAACTTGCGGGGGAGAATACATTGCACCATTTTTCATACGGACCAAATTATCAAATTCATTTACATTGCTTAAGTTACATCATTGCCCAGATTAAAGTCCCCTTTTATTTATCATGAACCGTTAATTACGGAGTAAGCGAGAGTGAGTGAATATATCTATTGAGGGTGACGCCTCCGTTCGGGTTGGTAGCGCCAACTAGTCTACGAACGCATTTCATTTGAATCCTGTCAGAGTGACTGGCAAAACACTCAGTTTGGGGCATTTATTTCAGTCTAGCTTCGAGGTCATGAGCTTAAGAGTTAATGTATTATTTTTATTTGGCATTTATGTCATTTCACTTTATACTTGTGGTTACCGTAGAGACTTATCATTTACATAAACCTATGATTCTCACCAACATTATTGTTGACTATTTTTAGCAATGTATTTTCAGGTAATTAAGGCATTCACATCTTGGCCTGCATGTGGACATTTCATAGAGTCGCAGTGACGACGCGTCTCACTTGTATTTATATGCACTTTAAATTATCGTTTGATTGTAACAAACTTATTTCCGCAAACTTGAATCATCTTTTGGGTCCTAGCTTTTGTAAACTCTGAATGTTTTATATAATCAAACGATGTATTTTTAAAACGGCACTTTAGGTCGTTCAATATAACTATAACTGTGATGCTATGGCAGTCATGCCCCCAAATGTTCCATTCCGCTGCAAATCAGATATTTTGGGGTGTGACAGGTTTCGGTTGAGTCGGTTTCAAACATTATTCCTTGCGAAGATATATCAAGGACATCACCAAGCTTTTCCAAACTCCATGTGTAGTCGTGACTGTACATTTGGAATTTGAGAGAGAGTTCGGCCATGTCAAATGAATACCTTGCAAAAAAGTCTTGAATGTGACGAGGGTAAATGGCGGGTGGTAGAATTGCAAAGGAGAGACAACGAGCATCAGTGACAGGTTGCATAAGACCCGACACACGAATGTTGTCATTGTCACAATGGCGACCCTTATGATAGTTTCTTTTCTCAAACGGTTCGTAGACTTTGATGTTTCGTGCACATCGAACCTTCTTCATGAATTGTTTGGTATCTTTGCGGTCACCCATTGTTCCTAAGAAAATAACATAATGCGTCTTTATATAAAATCAAAAAACGAAGAAAATGCCTCAGCATTCCTGGCGCGCTGCTCACGCGTCAACGCGCCGACCAGCGCGCCAGCCTCGTTAAAAATATGGTTTCCCCCGAAAAATTTAAGATTTGAAAAACATTTCATGAGAAAGTACAAATTAGTTACGTATAGACTTATTTTAGGTCGAAAACCACAAAACCCCTTTGTGTAACCCACCCATAGATCATAGTTCAAAATACAACAAGAATTTTTTAATTTTTTTATTTTTTTTTTTTTTTTTTTATTATTTTTTTTTTTGCCATAGTTTTGCTTGTAACTAGGACTTTTTCCATATGTAATTAATCAATTTTTCTCATTCAAAACCCTTGGGAGATCCCTAAAACTAGTTTTAATTGAAAAGAATCCATGAGTTGTATAAGAATAATCCAATTGATTACATAATTTTCAAAATAATATAGAGTAATGAAATTAAACATAATTATGGAGCAATGGGAGATCAACACTTACTAAATCCATCAAGAGTGGGTGAAGAAAAGAATGGTAAGTGTGTGTGTGTGTGTGTGTGTGTGTGTGATGGCGATGACAAAGAGAGAAGAGGGAAGAAAGAAAAAGGTGAATGATGGTGAGTGTGTGTTAGGTAGATTGGTTTATGTTGATGTGGGGGCCCATGAGATTTTGTGGTCCAATGAAAGGGATGTTTTGTGGATTCTTGTAAGATAGAATGGATAGGATAAGATGATGGAATACTTTTATGGGACATGTAGCATAAGTTAACAAAGAACTAATCTTTGTTGGTTGGTTTAGAGATTTTAATTACAAATCATATTTGTAATATAAAATTTGAGTGGACTTACGATAAGTAAAACTCAATTTAGAAAGCAAACAATTAGAACAAACACTTTTATTCTCGATGCTCTATCATCCCGAGACCTAATCTAAGGTAGTTAAACGTTTCGCGTTTTAAAGGTTTAGTTAAAATATCGGCTACGTTATCTTCGGAGGTGACTTTTTCCATGAGGATATTTCTCTTTTGAACGTTATCTCGTAGTGTGTGGTGATGAATTTTGATGTGTTTTGTTCGAGAGTGATGGACGGGATTTTTACTTAGATCGATAGCACCGTTGTTGTCACACAATACAAGAACATCTTGTATATGAATGTTGTAATCATTAAGTACTTGCTTCATCCACAAAGCTTGTTGACAATCCCTTCCAGCTGCAACATATTCGGCTTCGGTAGTAGATATAGCTAGAGCCGTTTGTTTCTTACAACAACACTGTGTTAGACATTCTCCTACAAAGGTGCATACACCACTTGTACTTTTTCTATCAACATAATCACCGGCATGATCAGAGTCGGTATAAACGCTTATTTCAATACCCGAGGCTGTTGGGTACCAAAGACCTAGGTAAGGTGTGCTCTTTATGTATCTAAATATCCGTACTACGAAATTCATGTGAGATTCCTTGGGGTTGTCTGGGAATCGTGCACACAGAGATACACTAAACATGATGTCGGGTCTACTAGCGGTGAGGTGTAGTAGACTTCCTATCATACATCGATATTTAGAGCTATCAACCGAAACTCCTTCCTTATCTAAGGTAAGTTTTAGGTCGGTTGACATTGGCGTTTTGATGGACTTAGCATTCTCAAGATCAAATCTCTTGAGAGACTCTCTCAAGTATTTTGATTCCGATATGAATATGCCAATGTCACTTTGTATAACTTGTAAGTTTAGTATAGACTTGAGATCTCCTAAGACATTCATTTTAAACTTCTCATGCATGCATTTAACGAATTCATCATGCAATGTTTGACATGTAGATCCAAAGACAATGTCATCTTCAAAAATTTGAATAATGATTTGATGCTTGTATTTTATCTTGAAGAATAACAACTTATTTTTCATGCCTCTCACATATTCTTTATCAACAAGAAATGATATTACACTATTATGCCATGAATGATTATCTATTGCAAGTTCATGCAAGACTTTCTTTATTCTATAGACATGATTAAGTTTTTGAAAATCAATAAATCCCGGTGGTTGTGTTACATAAGTCTCATTTTCGATGACTCGATTAAAAGCATTTTTTACATCCACTTGTTTTAGTTTGAACATTCCACTACATGCATATGCAAGTAAGATACGTAAAGACTCTATTTGTGCAACTGGGGCAAAAATGTTGTTAATGGGTTTTTCTACTTGGTCTGAATCATTTATCACTAACCTAGCTTGGTTTTCACAAGTTGCTCCATTCTTATGCAAGGTGCTCTTAAAAGATCATTTTAATCCTAATACGGTGTGACTACTAGGTAGTGGAACTAATGCCTAAGCATTGTTGCGTGTGAGTTGATCTAATTCAAGATGCATTGCAAAAATCCATTTTTCATCACTAATGGCTTCCGCTAAACACTTAGGTTCAATAGTAGATATGAATGCAAATGCATTGTTTTGAACTTGTGATATAAAAACATTTTCATCCAAATTTTCTATGTTATGATCTATTGTATTACTCTTTGTTTCAACTAGGTCAATTTGATTAAGATGTTGGTTTTGAGTATCGTATTCTCCTAGTTTATCTTCTAATGGTGAATGAATGTTTTCATTAAAGCTAACATTGATTGTTTCTAGAATTTTCAAAGTCTCTTTATTAAAAACTTTATAATCTTTTGATGTACTTGAATATCCCAAAAAGATACCTTTGTAAGTTTTAGATATTAAGCATCTACAACCAAAAACTTTAAAATATCTTAAAGATGGCTTTTTCCCTTTAAAAATCGCATATGGTGTTTTGTTAATAGTCCTAGTAATTGATGCTCTATTTAGAGTGAAAGACGCGGTGTCTATAGCATGACACCAAAACTTTTGTGAGATAG
The DNA here is from genome assembly GCA_021014915.2 of Artemisia tridentata subsp. tridentata. Lineage (NCBI taxonomy): Eukaryota > Viridiplantae > Streptophyta > Magnoliopsida > Asterales > Asteraceae > Artemisia > Artemisia tridentata. The sequence continues at coordinate 279,085,839 of CP139506.1, forward strand.
ATTGTTCGTTAAGCATTACACAACACATTTCTTGCAAAGACTGAATCTTCCTTTCAACAACCTCATTAGTTTGAGGAGAGCAAGGGGATCGGAAATTATGTAAGATTCCATATTTATCACAAAATTCCCCAAATTACACATTTTTATGAAAATTGCTACCATGGCTTGTTTGAATTGATGCAATGCAACAACCATGTAGGTTTTGTAGACTCTTTCCTAAGATTTTGAATTTTTCAAAACCTTCATTTTAGACTTCAAAAATTGTATCCATGTATACCTTGAATATCATCAACTACAACCAAAGTGTAGAAGTTACCTTCATAGCTTTGAGTGGTTGATGGACCAAATAATCCTATGTGAAGTAGTTCTAAGACACTTTTACTTGAAATTTTATTTTTAAGTTTTTGACTTGCATGGACTTGATTTCCTAATTTACATGTATTGCAAGAATGATTTGCAAAATTAAACTTAGGTAAGTTTCTAACTAACTCTTTATAAATTAACTTATGAATTACTTTTATGTTAGTATGCCCTAATCTTCTATGCCAAAGAGTAGAATTATCTATGATGGATGCAAGACCTGTTTCATGTTTGGAGAAGTCTCCCATATTGCACATATGAGCATTCTTAATCATTACACTATCATATGCATTCACAAGACTACATTTATCAAAATTAAGTATTAATTTCATAGAGTTAGACATAGAGTTACCTACACCGATGCTATTGGAATGTCTACAACCATACTCCTTGCATGACTCGAATGCCTTGCTACTACCGGTGGAATGATAAATGCTACCATTGTCGGCAATCCTTACTTCTGGTTGAGACTTACGTTCTTGACATGCCTATAAAACAAACATGAAACTCAAACTCTTGGTCCCCATTGTCTCTTGAGATTCAAACGCCATAAGACATGATTCGTTTCTTTCTTCATTACCATCATAATTGCTATAGCTCCAAGTGTCTTCACAATGAATCTTCGAGTTCTTCTTACAAAGATCTTCATAATCAATCGTATTCTCCCCAAAGAACATTAGGTTCTCTTGATCCATGGATCTAAAACTCTACTTTTCAAAAGTTGACTCAAGGATTTCAAATCTTTTGGAAAAGAAGTTTTCACTTTAAAACGCCTTCAGGGGAAGGTTTTAACGCTTGAAAACTTGAGTATCCCGCTCTGATACCAATTGTAGA